>JAOVVA010000017.1:20648282-20670594 GCA_028565275.1 Leiocassis micropogon
GAGTTCTCGAAGATCCCTTTAAATTTAGTTGGTTTCATTTTAAATTCACCCATTTTATCAACTTTACACCTATTTTCAATAAAGCCCATTTTACAGTAATGTTCTATTTATCAGAGGACACAAAGCACATTAAGCCAGATCTGATGTTACAGTATGTATAGGTGAATTTTTAGGTATGTATAGGTGTTTTTTTAAGTATTGAGGATTTGTGATGTCAATGCCAGGACAGTATTGGCTTTAAACTCCAAGTACATTGTAGCCTTTAAACACAGCCTTTGTAAACACTGACCAGACGACTGATCACTTGCACCCGCACCCCTTCACGCAATTGCGAAGCATATGCTCTATGATTTGTTATCAGTTGTAAGTAAGCCTTGTTAGTCTATTGTTAGTCTCTCTGTCGTTCTCTGTTTGCTCATGCCTGCCCTAGTCTATGTCCTGCAGTCATATGCCTGATTTGTTTACAATAAAATCCTGCATAACAGCACATGCCTACCTGCATACCTCACAGTTTAGCATTAAACCCAAACCATTCATGTGACCAGTCATACCTGCTGATAACTATGAAGGGCGTTCAAGTTAAACCGGGGCTTTTGATTTGTGCAGAATACCAGAACAAAGTTATGAGAGGAAAAACTCCCTTTATTTCTCTACATAATCTCCTGCTACTCTAATGCATTTATTCCAGTGTTTCACTAGTGCTCAGCTACTGAGCTCAGCTACTGTAAGTTTTTTCATTACATCGGAGCCATGATTGAAGTGTCTGAAAATGCTGGCCTCCCAGGAACTCCTTCAATGGGCCAAACATGTGGAAACAACATGTGGCTTGGAGTACTGTAAGTTCAGGACTGTAAAAATGATGTAGCAATAACTCCCAGAAGAGTTCCTGATACAATATGTGCAAGTGGTGATTGTGAATGATTAGATGTGCAGTCCCAACAGACTGACGTGTCTCTTCCACAAGTTGGTGAAAAGTTGTCTAATGATTTTTATATTCGATAATAAATATATAAATACAGTATATTTCATAATGCTGGATTGTGAGGGTAACAAAATGCTTTCTTTTTAACAGACAAAATCTGAAGACACTCTTAGACGCCTAAACAGCTCTGAATTAAGTTCCTTTATAAGTCAATAATGAATGTGTTTGAAATTGAAATGGTAAATTAAACAAATTACTTTCCCTGTTAACATACAGTAACTGGGTGTGTGTGCTTGCCCTCAACAATAGGTAGTCACCCCATCCAGGGTATATCCCAACTTGTGCCCTGAGTTCTATAGGCTACACAGAATACAGGGTACATATAATGGATGGATGGGACATTTCCCTGCTAAAGGAAACTTTGTTTATACCATATTATATTTAGTGTCCGAAATGTATTATAGCATAACTGCTCAGTGAGCACATGCATGATGTGTGGAGTACTTTGCTAAAAGGTAATGGTCTTGTTGGTGATTTTCTTGCAACCCAAAAAAGACAAGGATTCTCACAGTTTTTTCTTTCAGAAAGAACCTGTACTTCCGAAAAACAGCTAATGCCCAATTTTCACCCTTACTCAAAAATCTACTGCCTCTTATCACCAGTGTGGGGCAATCTTAATGCTTCAACATACCCAGACATCTTTCACAATGCTATGCTACTGTACCAACTTTGTGACAACAGTTTGGGGAAGGCCCTTTTCTATTCCAACATGACTGTGCCCCAGTGCACAAAGCAATGACTATGAAGACATGGTTTGATGAGTTTGGTGTTGAAGAACTTGACTGACCCTAACACAGAGCCCTGAGCTCAACCACATATCGAGCACCTTTGGAACAGAGATTGCGAGCCAGGTTTTCTCGTCCAGCATCAATGCCTGACCTCATAAATGCTCTACAGAATGAATGGACATGAATTCCCACAGAAACACTCTAACATCTTGTGGACAGCCTTCCAAGAAGAGTGGAAGCTGTTTTTGCTGCAAAAGGAGGACCAACTCCGTGTTGAAGTATTTGAATACAATGTCGTTGCAGGTTCGGCCAAATACTTTTGTCCATATAGTGTATCTCCCATGTTTGACGTCAGAGTATGACAATCTTGGTGAGAACTTTTTTTCAGGCTTATTATTAGCTAACATGGCTTTGGGGTTACAGTTATGTCACCACCTGCTGGTTTGGCATGCACTTTACAGCATTTTTTTGCATTTTTATGTGGCTGAATGAAGATGGAAAAAGAAAATATATTTTTTTAAATAGCCATGTAGGTGTGAACTAGGCCTGCATCTCAGGGATTTTTTTTTTCTTGCCACTGTACCCTCTGACTCACTTAGTAGTTACCTAAATATAAATTTGCATCCGGATTTCTGTTAAGCTTTCTGTCAACATCTATTGTTTGCAATTGAAACACTTTCATTCATTATATTATTGACACTTACACATGACCACCTGATGTCAGTTACTGAATAATACACTTTGTACATTCAAATGTACAGTTTAACTTAAAAACAAGCTACTGGTAGCATTCTTAAGTTTGTGTATTTTGCTTTTTGTAATAATGCATTTGCATGCATTGTCTTGTTCCCATAAAGTGCCTAATTCTGACAAAATACTAGATAGATTAGGGTATTCATTTTATTGTTATGCACCCACAGAAGTAAGTAACAGCATATACTCTCTATAGCACTATAGCACTCATTGAGTATTTAGCATCACCTTGCCCAAAGATAATATACCGTCATGCTTTTTACAACAGATCTAAAATACTTTCCCAATTTTCTTTCAGCATTTAAGATGTAATCTCTGCACTTGATATTAAGTAGGTTTTGTGGGTTTTTTCACCTATTGCTGCTCCCATACACAGGAAGAGAGAAACTTTTTAAACTTTCTATCTTCATACTCATTACTGAAACATGAAGAATCTGACATTTCTTTGATGTTCTGTTGACAGGTTAAAAAAACAGAGAGGTTAAGGTGGTGATTGTGAATAATTAGATCAGTTCCAACAGACTGACGTGTCTCTTCCACAAGTTGGTCAAAAGTTGTCTGATGATTTTTATATTCGATAATAAATATATAAATACAGTATATATCATAATGCTGGATTGTGAGGGTAACAAAATGCTTTTTTTTTAACAGACAAAATCTGAAGACACTTTTAGACGCCTAAACAGCTCTGAATTAAGTTCCTTTATAAGTCAGTAATGAATGTGTTTGAAATAGAAATGGTAAATTAAACAAATTACTTTCCCTGTTAACACAACTGGGTGTGTGAGTGTGTGTGCTTGCCCTCAACAATAGGTAGCAGGGTATATCCCATCCAGGGTATATCCCAACTGCGCCCTGAGTTCTATAGGACAGGCTACACGGAATACAGGGTACTGTTCTTTCAGCATTTAAGATGTAATCTCTGCACTTGATATTAAGTAGGTTTTGTGGGGTTTTTCCCCCTATTGCTGCTCCCATACACAGTAAGAGAGAAACTTTTTTAACTCATTACTGAAACATAAAGAATCTGACATTTCTTTGATGTTCTGTAGACAGTTTTAAAAAAAACAGAGAGCTTAAGGTGTCAGTTTATTGTAATAATCAGAGAAACTCACCTTCTTCGGGTTACTCATGACTGGAAGTGTGAAGAGTGGCAGAACAACAGCATGGTCAAGGCTGTGAGGGGGTCATGTAGTTTGCTCGGATCTGGTGATTATGTAGACTCGGACTATGTGTTACCCTCGGGTCTCCAGGCAGACAGGGAGCAAAGGCCAGAAATACGCACCAATCGTCAATCATCTTTAACATGTGTGTGTGTGTGTGTCTGTGTGTTTGAAAAAGAGATAGAAGGTATCCACCTTTGGCAATATGTCATAATTCTTATAATTCATGGCACTGTAACTCTACCAGATAATGAATTCCAGTCATAACTATGTGTGTGTGTGTGTGCATGTGTGTGTATCCGTGAAGTGTAGCTACATGTTCATGGCTAAATGCCAATGTTCTTAACATGGTTAACTACCATATGTTGAATTCCTGTGTGTGTGTGTGTGTGTGTGTGTGTGTGTGTATGTGTGTGTATGGCTGTGTGTCTCTGTAATGGCATGTAGGAAATATTTTACAAAGACAGTCCTCCAGGTGTTGCTCAAATTTCCTAATGCCAACAGGAGTCTTTGTGGTCAGCTTCCGTTTGAAATTCCACAAACTTTCATGTTTTCTTTGGCTTATTTTAAGGTCAAGTTTTATATTCCAGGATATTCCTAGTAACAAACTATTTTAGCTCAGAACTGAGCCAGGATGTTACAGTGTGTAAATGTATGTCCTAAATGCTTTTATTTAGTTCCCTTAAAATGATATGGTTCTATTTTTTTATATCAAAATTGAGTTACTCAGGTTGTCTTATTCTGGGACATTGTAATAATATAAGCTGTTTTTTCGTTTGAGTTGTATGCAGCTGGCGGTTTTTTTAAGTAGAAAAAAACTGGGAAATACTCCCTATTTGAAGAATAAAAAGGCACAGCAAAGTTTTTGCTATAGTGCAAAAGCTTTGAAGCTCAATAGCTCAAAACTGCAGATAATTCTGATAATTCAGAACCTTATAATTCCGAGGGACTGAGTAATTGTTGTTTTTCACCCCTTTTTTAGGATGACTTTAAAGGTCCATAAAATGGCACATGATATTCCCAGCAGAGTTCTTGTTATCCTATGAAAGGGGGGGAGGGGGAGGGGGGGGGTGTGATGGACAGTTATGACAAGTTTGAAATGCCATGCCTTTTTGAATGTCTCCAATGTTGTTAAACATTACTGGAAGAAACTGAGAGCTGTTACACCCGCCTAAGGGTTCACTAAGGGGATCCAAATAATTGTGAAACTATAACAACTAGATAACTTTGAAATTATATAATAAATCATTTTGAACAACTTTGGCTTTTTGAACTTCTATGTAAATTTTACATATGAGAGATAAAGAACAAGACTAAGAACTAAAACCTAGTGCCACATGCCCGACAACATCGAACTTCAGCAACATTTAACTTCCCTGTAGATACTAAACTATAAATTCACTGTACAGAATTCACCGGTCTGAGTCAGAACATTTTTAGAAACCCTTCGAACATTGCTGCCAACACCTGTTCAGGACAGATCATGTATCAGAGATGGAAAAGTTGTTACAAGGCCTATAAACGTCTATCAATATATTTATACATTATACATTCAGCTATAATTGTTTTTCACCTTGGCAGCTGCTTTTTAACAGTAAGAGTGGGTTTAACGAGACCTAACTTTAGCCTGCCTGGATGACTTTAACAGGTGGCTTTTTTGTGCAAGGAAGCTTCATGAAATGTGCAAGATTTCTTTTTGTAGGCTGGTATGCAGTATTATATAAGGCATGTATTTATAAAGATGTTGTGATATTGACATTTTAGCCAATATTGTATATAAGTGGCTGTTAACAAAGTCTGACATGCGAACTTTTACTATAACAATCTCATGTTCATGAATTCCACAATAATATTCATTTATTTTAAAATTATGGCTCAAAGTACAGTGCCCTACATACAAACATTCGAGTTACGAATTTTAAAAGATACAAACATGGGTTTGCCTGTGTTTACTCAAGAAAGTCATGTGCGTGCAGTGTGCATCCTCTGTAAGTGCAGTGCAAGCCTATGGTGTCCAGGAGCAAGCGTAAAATCAGCAGCGATGAAGCTGGTACTGCTAAGAAGCGCAAAGCAATAACGATGGAGACAAAAGTCAAAATAAATGAGAAAATGGAGCGAGGTGAAAATATGGCAGACATCATAGTTTTAACATGAATCGTCCAACCATTGGCACAATTATAAAGAACACTGTGTATACTGTGTATACTGTGTATAGCCAATTGTGTTAGTATCCTAGTACCTAGACAATGTTTGTTGGACTTACGAACAAATTGGACTTATGAACTCGTTCATATGTAGGGAACTTAGTGGATTTAATTAGAAAGCTGCCTTATAACAATGACCACCGTTAAATGTGCTATATTAATCTAATTAAATTAAATTAAATTGAACTTTTCTTGGTTTTCCTAATTGTTTTGTTTCTGTTGTTCGTCCTGATTGTCACATGTTAAAGTCTACTGTAATAAATGTGATGTTAAAGTCTACTGTAATGAATGAATGTGTGTGCATATTAATCAAGTAGCAAATTACATTTTTTAAAAGAAATCCAAAATTTCATTAATGGGACATAAAAATCCCTGTAGTTCCAGAAACAATCATAATCATAATAAGGTCCTGGCCTCGGCTGATGCAGACAGCTGTTCTCTGAGACTCCAGTCGCTCGATAGTTTATAGTTTCATAAGACTGGAATTTTCTACAAGTCTACCTGAGCCTTCAATAACAAACTGGATTCCATATTAACTTAAAGACATCAACTGTTATACTAAACTTTCAGCTTCCTAACACACAGTATGACTGCAGGTCAATCCCTGTTATCCGTTATCACCAAAATGAGGATGGGTTTTCTGTTGAGTCTGGTTACTCTCTAGGTTTATTCCTATTGCCATCTCAGGGAGTTTTTCCTTGCTACCGTCGCCCTCGGCTTGCTCCTCAGGGACAGTCTTATCATTTTCATTCATACACGTTCACATTTCTTACAAACTTCCATCATTACTTTTGATTGTGTAAAGCTGCTTTGCAACAATGACAATCTCCAGCTAGACCCAGTCTGAGCAGTCGCTCAGTAGTTCACCCATGAACAGTTTTGTACCCTAATCTCCATCAGTGAATGTGGACTTTATATTAACTTAGCCCTTAAAACTCAGAGCATTTAGACATTAATTGTTTTGCGTTTTTTTTAATAACATATACTGTATATGGCTCAGGATTGTGCAGTATAGAGTAGCATGTCTTTTTTTTTCAGCACAAAATAGGCAACATGATGACTTAAAGTTTAGTTCATTTTAACCAACTATACAAACAAGACTGAGCACAAAACGTAAAAATGGTTCATATACTGTAGGTAAAGAAATAGCACAGATACATACAATTATGTGTTTTTATGGTTGTTCATAGTTGTTTCTATGACAAAAGAAAAGTTCGTTCTACCTGTGAAATCCTCTTGTCTTGTTAACGTATTGGTCCCTTCCCAGTAGGTGGATTAGCCCCTTTATTTTAGTAGCTTCCCATCCATCAATCATCTTCGAATTAGTATCTCACCCCAAGTGTTTCTGGGACAGGCTCCAGATCCACCTTCACTTTGTCCAAGATAAAGTAGTGACTGAAGATGAATGTATAATGGTTGCATTTTTAAAGATAGATTATTTAAATGGGTACTCGGAGCAAGCTCACAGCCTCTGAACATTATGTCACTGTCATGTCAGTGACAAAGTGTCTCATTCCCACTTGGATGATAGAAGAGCTGAATAACAGAGATGACATGCAGATAAAAATCTCTTCATTAATATCAGTGAAAATGAGAGGATGACGCACTCTAAAAATTGCATGGATATAATCTAAATTGATATTACCCAGCATCTGGGTTAATGGGGAGACCACCTCCTGGGTAATATTACCACACAAATTTACATTCCTCATGCACAAATGCTTCAAAGTTGGAAGCACACGAGTGGTGTGGATGTTGTAGTCTTAACCTCTTGAGATACAAATGTCCTCATATAAGCACAAGAAATTTTCTCCCATCCTCAGATGATGAAAATTAGGTATAATTATTTTGGCAAACATCTTTCTGTTTGAAAAGGTTGATTTTGTTTATAGTTATCATACATTAATGAAGAGAAAAATTGAGGAGAAATTGCAATGTGCATGTCAATAACGTCTGGGTCTCAGGATGGTAAAGTTGCCCATCACTAGAACTAACAGCCCCAACCTGATGTGCACAAATCGTGCATAACCCTGATGTTAGAGCATCCTGCACAGAGCCCTGACACTCAACTCCACTGATGAACTGAAATGCCGACTGTGTGCCAATCTTTCTCGCTTGACTGATCTCACTAAAGCTCTTGTGGCTGAATGAGCACAAATTCCCACACCCACCCTCCAGAATCTAGTGAAAATCTAACAGTGGGAGCTGAGAGAGGGAGCAATCACATATTGATGTTAGTTCAGATTTGGACGTGGAAGTTCAGCAAGCACATCAGGTTGTGGTGGTCAGTTGTCCAGATACGTCCAGTCGAGTTAAATCAAGTCAAGAAGGCTTTTATTGTCATTTCAACTATATACAATTCAGTACACAATGAAACGAAATTCCTTCGTTCCTCCAGGACCAAGGTGCTACATACAACAGTTATTAGTTAACTTAGACACCTGATTAGCTATATATATATATAATCTTCTGAACCTAATCCCTTTCATTTAATTTCAGTTTATTGCTATGGTTTTATTTCATTTTATGAGCGAAATACTGTACATTCCATCAAAGTTCCAGAAAAATTCTAAATAAAGTCTCACAATGTCGAAGAACATTATATGCGTGCCACCTCCCAAACAAAACTGCCTTTGTTATTTTTGTGAAATACTGTAGATGACTTTCCAACAAATCTTGGATTATGTTTAAATCATGCTCAAAATTCATTTTCCAAACATCTCAGCTCGAAGCAGTTCAGTTCAGAGAGATTTTCCTCACAAGATCTCACAGTTCATGGAGAGACGGACCGGTAGAAGAACAGGTTTCAACAAAACAGAGACATCGTGATTGATGTTCAGTATGCATGGCTGCACATACACAGTACACGGCCCTGTTGTGGTCTTTCACGACACAGTGTTAGTTCTGAAGCGGTTTAGTAGACACACCAGCTCCAATCTGTTGTGTGATTTGTCTGCACTTGAACTGTAGTCTCACCAGGTTAAAAACCTGTCATTTTTCTTTGAAAAAGTAAACACAGTTCAGGGCAATTCTCCTTTTACACAACAATGTTTTGAGTTGATTTAAACCACAGTTAGGGACATGTGTCCTCCTCTTCCTCTGTGCTCTGTTGGATTGAAATAAAAACTCTTTATATGAAGCACATTTCAGTTCACAGTCTTGCAAAAGGATACATTTGACTCATATCTGGCCTTGTAAAGTTTTATCCACAAAGCAGACTGATGTGAGAAACCCTCACACATATACAGTACATAATTAATTAATCAACTACATTAAGATTATAATATTTATTATTTTGAAAATGTACAGTATATTGCATACCAATATAATATTCATAAATAATAAATAGATGACAAGTTCAAAGAATGCAAATTTTTTAATAAAACAAATGATATTTAGGCGACACAGTAATATGTTGTTTAGCATGTTCTCTCAGTACTTGGTGTGTTTCCTCCAGGTACTCCGGTTCCCTACCACAGTCCTAATTGGCTAATTGGTGTTTTCGAATTCCCGTAGTGTGTGAGTCTGTGCATGCTTATGCCCTCCGATAGACCACCCTGCCTTGTTTCCCACGTCTCCTGGGATAGGCCCCAGGCCTCCAGCCCTGTACAGAATAAGCACTATAGAGAATGAAAGAGTGATAGAAAGTGAAAATATAGCTATAGAGAGTAAAAGAGTAAAAAATGGTATGCAGTGTAAATGTTCATGTATGTTCAAAAGCAACATCAATAATATTACAATACGGTTATATTTTACTACCTTAGATTATCTTTAAATAATGAGAATAATGTAAAATTATAAAATGAAGGGAGTAATATAAAACAATATTTTCTGCATGCAATGCAATATGTCTATATGTAATTTTTATAATGCATATTATATATACATATGCACATTATATAAAAATAAATGCAAAAATCACACACTTTCAGATTTCATTCAATCACCTTTAACTTTGCTTGCAACATATGTTGTGGCTATTTCAGGGACGATTACAAAAAGACGCAAAAATCACTCCGAAGACCAGGGATGTTGAGGCCAACAGATTTTATTCTTTCCAGAATACAGCGGAGCAGTTTCTCTGCAGAGGAAAAACTCTCGTCTCTTCTATAATGCATGCTTATATACGTTTACAGGACACTTCTTCAACATCCTGTTTCCACCAACACAATACTCCCATACATGTGTTCTGTTTCTAACAAGATACAATGCTTTAATACATAGGTTTACTCATTCCCACAAGACACAATGCTCTCATACACGTTCATCTTATGGCTAAAGGAAACATCACTTAATTGGACAGTTTGTCCATGCGCTCCCATCCTACAGCGGGAAGCATCTGCTCCCAGCACACAGTTTTAAGTCATTAGTCTCTTTACTGGGTACAACGATACATTTTGCACTATATTGTTTCCTAGATATATAATATAGCAGATTAAACATTATCTGTTAAGGTGCACAATTCGTGATTAATAGTTTGAGGTTAAATCACTACACATACAATGTGGTGGCCAGTTCATGTGTGAAAATGATTCCTTATGCTCTCTCATGCCATCAGGGAAGAACATATCCACAGTTCTGATAACCTGGTCATTCAGTTTATTCAGGTCATCAGCTGACTTCATTTTATTGCCACACAATATTGCTAAGCCTAGACCTGACCAGCTGAAGCAACCCCAGATTATAACACTGCCTCCAGAGGCTTGAACAGTAATCGCGATGGGGGCATCTCTTTATGCACTTCCCTTCTTACCCTGATCGCTCTGGAATAGGATCAATTTGCACTCATCCAGATTTCATGACTTTTTCCATTGCTCCAAAGTCCAATCTTTATGCTCCCTAGCAAACTGAAGCCTTTCTTTCTGATTAGTCTCACTGACAAGTGGTTTACTTATGGCCACACAGCTGTTTAGTCCCAATCCTGTGTGATCTCATCACAATGTGTTTGTGGTACTTTGGTACCACAACTTTGGTAGAAACCAGTCCAAATTAGTTGAATAATGAATATAAATTAATATCAATCATATTCAAAACACATTTGGACACCACATTTACATAAAGTAGTAAAAACAACAAAAAACTGATAACAAAACATAAAATGATTTGCACAAAATAGGAATATTTAAACTAGGAAGCTGAGAAGCAATTGAAATTAATGAAAAAAAATTAAAGGCAAAGATAAGAGCAAACAAAACAGGCAAACATAACAGGAATGAGCATAATTTTCATAAAACATCCTTGTTGGATGCATAACAATTGAAACCAGTTTTATTTGATAATGCAGATGTTTTCATGTTGCACAACTATACACAACCCTTTACCTGGAAATCTCATAGGATTCATAAATTTCCTTGAAACCCCACTAACTCCAGAACATTCAACTTCTCTACTTCTCTGTACTAGCCAGACACATTTAATCATTTCCTGACCTTGGGTACTAACCGCCTCAAATCGTCTATGACTGTCACAGTTCATGAAGAGGACAAAACGTCCACGGTCACCTGCCACAAGATCAGTTTTACTCACATCTAACCCGATGAAAGAACTTACAAGTCTGGATCTGTCCTGTGTGTGGCTTTCCCCCACCTCAACCCCCTAAAGTTTACAGACAGGATAATAATCTATGAACTTCATTCCATGCTTTATTTCCTGTACTCTAGACACATATTTGGTAGGATTATTCATGTAGACCTAAGCCATCTGATTCCTCACCACTACACCACATAACTAAAGCAATTGATACAACTGAAGCTTACAAGTTCTGTCTGAAAAAAAAAGGATTAATAACAACTTGCCAAATACAAAAAAAATCTAACTTTTCTACTGTACATACTGTAACTTAAATCCCTTTTCAAGGCAGCATCACAGCAACAGAAAAAAAGTTCTACCTTCCATCTGCTGTTCCAGCCAACAAGAGACATCTCAAGAATAGGATATAATTTGACTATAAAGGTCAGGAATTTTAGTGTTACTGTTGTTGGCATATTAACTGTTTCATGAACTAATTCAGTAAAAATTCCTGGTAACTTTTAGGGAAAGTACACAGTCAATGCAGAAGGTTTATCTCCCACACAATCACTGTCTAAATGAGAGAAAGGAAAAAAAAGTCAAATAATTGTGCATCAAATAATGACATTTCAGGTTAGGTATATTTTTCCTATATTTATGTATGGTATTCTATAATATGATTATTTTAAAGAATGTCTAAAATGTAATTACAAAAACTGGCAAAAAGTGTGATGTTAGTATACTTTTTATAAATTAACTGTAGTACAATCTTTTGCTAGCTCTTATATTGGATTGGACTACACGGGCCAGACTCTGCTCCCCCTGTGCATCAGTGAGCCTTGGCTGCAGATGACCCTGTTGCTGGTTCACCGGTTTTAATTCTTTGCACCACTTTTGGTACAGTAGGTCCTGACCACTGCAGCCTGAGAACATCCCACAAGATCTGGCCAAGTCATCTAACCATAACAATTTGGCCGTTTTTCACACAAGCTTCAGGGGCAAAACGTACACTTGCTGTCTAATATACCCACCCATTTCCAGCACGAGATAGTGTATCTGTAGCTAGACGTGAAAAGAACCAGATTATGACGGCTAGACAACTGGGTCAGAGCACCTTCAAAACTGCAGCTCTTGTGGGATGTTCCCAGGCTTCAGTGGTCAGGACGTACCAGAAGTGACCCAAGGAAGGAAAACCTGCGAACCAGCGACTGGTTTAATGCTGGTTTCCTCATGGTTAGAACATAATTACATAATAACCGTAGTTGAACTGTACATGCATAAATAATGGGTAACATCTAATGTACATGGTGTGTTCAAGTCAAACCAGGACTTTTAATAGTTGTATACTAATAGTTTAATTGTAAAAACTACTTTTTTAATTATTGATGTTTTTGTGGCGAAAAGAGGACCTATCTTATATTAAGCGGTTATGGCAGATTGGTGTCTGCCTCTCCTCTGATGGTAACAGAGGTGATAGATAACAACTGTTGAGGTGTGTATAGATTTTTCGAGCCCTTCTGTATTTGCAGTGCTCTATTGAATATGTGAAAATATTTGAAATACATTAAAGTGTATTTTTTTTCACCTGGGTAGTCTCTATGATTTCATTGTTATTACTGAAAATATAAAAATTGTAATAATAGTATTATTAATAAAGTAATAATAATTTCAGATTAGTATAAACCTGTGATTTGCCATGCAGCCAGAACTGCTGTTATAGAGAATAAAAAACTATGTACATTATAATTAGAATGGTAACGGGTAGCTGTCTAACCAATAACAATATAAACTCTTGAAAAAAAATTTAAACAATAAATCAATGTCACTGAAATACTGTAGTTTATAACGAGTGATAAAAAATCAGCTTTTTTCAAATATACACATGGCAGAAGCTGTTCAGTGGCATAAGTGCAAGCTTTAAGATGTTGAATCACATTTCTGTATATCAAAAGGCCACACTTAGGTTACTTACATGAAGGATGACCACTGGATGACTCACACACGCGCATGCACACACACACACACACACACACACTCACACAATGTAGATGCTCTTATAGAGGCAGAGAGCATTTAGTAACTGCGCTTCCCTAGTTGCAGATTATGTGAACCGCATGTGTAGATAATGAGATGTCAGTATACTGTAATTAGAAGAAGCCTCAGAAAGTATTTTGGAAATCTTTGTAGTGCATAAGATAGGATTTGCTCATGGTTATGACATAATTACATAATTAACATAATTATACTATACATGCATGAACAATGGGTATCTTATGTACATGGTGTGTTCAAGTCAAACCGGGACTTTTGGTAGGCAGAAACTCAGTTACGGGAGTAAAAACTACCCTTATTTCTCTATTTAATCCCCTGCTTCACTAATGCACTTATCTCATTGTTTCATTAGTGCTTGTATACCATCAAGGTAGAACGTTTTCTCAGTATGCGCGAGCCATGATCAAACTTTTATGGCCCAAACATGTGGAAATAGCTTGGACTGAGGACAGGACTGTATGGGTGATGTGGCAATAACTCCCAGCCGAGTTCCTGTAATGTGCAAGCGGTGTTTTCGAATGATTGTGTGCACAGATTCAACAGAAAGATGTGTATCTTCCGCAAGGTGGTGACAACTTATCTGTTGAAGCATAATGCGTTCCACTTCCTGAATGTTAACGGGAACAACTGTAATGCGCTCTGTGCCACCTCAGCCGGGAATTGTCATTCACAGATGTACAGTACGGCCTTCTTTAAATCTTTAAGCTTCATTCAGATGTTTTATTGCTCATCACCGTATTGTGCTTGATGTCCCCTGTAAATGTCAATCGGGTTTTACTTCTTCATTCATGAGAAAGTTCATCACAAGTCCCGGTTTGACCCCCTTGTAGATATAAAATATACTTGGACATGCTTAGCCAATTCAGACTTGTTTGTGTCTATTTAGGTGGATTTAACGCAGAACATTCATCTCTCTAACCACACACATGCATATAAACACTGCTGTAAAAGCCACAAGCAATGGTCTTGTGAAAATTACTACATATAATTTCACATCATTTCCGAAAAAGATGAAGGAAGTCGCACTACTTAAAAGTACAAAAAAATTGCTTCCTTCATGTGGGGAAAAAAAGTGCTCCGGTACATGGGTGTGAGATTAGACTAAGCTATTTTCTTCCAAGCTTCCTGAAAACGTGTAATGGCTGCAATTATTATGGCAGAGCTAAAAAACTCATCGTGTGAGAGGAAATATTTTCGACTATACTCATTTTTCCTATGGTGATTTTCTTCCCAGAACCAAACACACAATAGCACTAGTTGCTGCCATCTTGTGTGAAATAAATGAAATCACGTTTTCTAGCTGGATGATTTCCTCAAGCACTCTTATAACACTACTACCCTTGAAAGATTTTACTTTCGAAAAGATTTTTAGAAGTTAATACAGACCGACTTGGTAATGGTTCCACTCAAGGTTTCCGCTCCATTCGCTTTCCTGTTTCCTCTGAATTGGTTATTAAACATTCATTCATTCATTCATTCACTATGTCATTTATTCTGTACTGTAATATTACACTTAAATTCCTTAGCAGCTGCTTAGAGAAAATTTCTATAATTAACAACAAAATAAAACTATAATGAGGTGGCATGGTGATCAGCACTGTCGGGGTCCGGGTTCGATTCCTGCATCAGGTCTGTGTGCATGGGGTTTGCATGTTCTCCTCATGCCTGGTGGGTTTTTTTTTTTAATACTGAATGATACTACTCATATGGTAGGTCACTGTGTGGGTTAATAAACAAAAAAACATTCATCTGGAACTGTTTAGGTAACGCCACTACACTGAAAATGAGACGCAAAAAAAGTCCTTCAGGAAGCCTGGAGAACTATTCCTCAAGACTGCATTATAAAACACAAGAAAGTCTCGCTCTTTTGAAGCAAAATATGAAGAAATAAGGAGTGTCTCGAGGATTTTGCACAATACAACAACTATACACAAGCTATGAATCAGGTTACATTTGTGATGGGTAATCAGGTGAGGTTCCCTGGGGAATTAGGCTAGTGTTCGGTGCTTTTCCACTATGGCCAAGGTTCAATTCCAGGTCATAGAATTATCCCCAGCTTTTCAAATCAGTATGATATGGAGCGAATTTCCTAACATGACTGTTTGTGACTTACAAAGAAAATAAGACATGCAAAATGGCAATAGAAAAGAATGTAAAACATAAAAACTACAATATATTCTAATTTATTTCAATAAAATAAAAAAAGTATAAAGTAGAAATATGTACAAATGTAAAAAGTATTGACTGTATACAGTAAATAAACTGTATAAAGTATATGGAATGTGTATAGGATTGAGTGTGTACCCTCAGTGCCAGTCTCCAGACCAGATACATTGGTGAGGGTTGTGGCAGGAAGAGCATCTATTGTAAAACTTAATACTGTACATGGACTTGGTGATCTGCTGTGGCTCCACCTAATGAGAACTGCTAAAAATTGAATAAAAAAATAGGTGCTTTGTTTTTTTACGCATATTCAATTCAAATATTTATACAATCGTACCAAAACCGAATATTCCACTGTTTTTCTAATTATTATCTTTTGTGCAGACGTCACTAGATTTGGTGAGTAGTTTTACAAACCACTGATTTGAAACACTGAAAAATCAAATGCAAATATTATACTTATGAGCATAAAAAATTGAACTGCAATCTCACACTGACTAATATGAATGATAACATGGTTTCACTTGTACTTTGTAGATCCGTATAAAATGATGTAGGCTGTAGAGTTTACATGGGGTTTCAGTTATGCGTCACATCTTCCTTGATTCTGTCTCTGATTAAATTCAGTCTCTGATCAGGTCGCACTTTGCAACCTGTTTCTTTCTGGCGATCCATTTTCCTGTCCCTGTTTCCCTGTTGTCATAGTAGGTGATTAGGCTTTTTACCCATTTCTCATTTATTTACATCATCTTGTTCATTTTTTGATGCCTTTATGATACCAGCCTTAAAATGAGGGCCTTAACTGTCGATTCAAAATTAAAAAAGGAACCAGACACAATTTAATCGATCGCATACTCTCTTGCCCATTTATTGGTGCAGCTCACGTTTACTGGTGAAACCAAAAGAGGGAACACGTCAAATAAAGTTCACGTTTCAGTAAGGGTGATACAGCAGACAGGCAAACACAGAGCTGTATCCAAACCACCTTCTTACATACATATTACAGTATTATTGGTAACACCACACATTCACTACTGTATACAGAGATTAGCTTCAGAACAACAGGACAGCCTCAAGGAGGAAGAAAAGTCAGTCCACGACAGGTAAGGGAAGAGGAATGTATGGTTCCGGGTGCAGGGGTCCATCCAATAATCAGTGCTTGATATTTTAAGAAGACGTTCAAGTAAGACTTTTGATTGCAGAGAGGGAGAGGCAGTCGAATGAAAGATCCAGAAGAGCCCTACATGTCAACAACGGGGTCCAGGTTTTCACACGATGAGCAATGTTGGTACTGCATGTTAATGCACATATCTATCGTATATATCATAGTTAAAGAGTGCCACTCCAGTGCAAATATACCAATTGCGAAAGGGCAGATCAGTTGTGTGGCTGTCCCACACTAAGAGTCATCACATCTGGATCGTGTACCTCTTTGGAGGTCTACACTGGACTTGAAACTATCCAAATATTGCAGAAGGTGACTCCAGGAAGTTTAGTGTGGGTGACAATTAATAATGAGGTCTTCTTTATGTGTATGTGAAATTAAACTGAATGATCTCTACAGCAAGAGAAGCGATGCAGATTCTGTCATTCACATTACCTAACACACAAGACCTTTAAGGAGTTAGCACTGGTCAATAAATTGGGAGAATTCACACACATTCACACACACACACACACTCACACATGTTCAGGTCAAATAAAGATCTTGATTTAGTCAAGAAATGACTGAGCAAAAAAGAAAAACCTGGTAAACTCCTGATAAATCACAATATGAATCATAAGAGACATAATTAGGTATTTTATATTACTGTATACCTTATGATATGCAGGAAGTCTAGCACTATAATTAAATGTAAAAATAAATCCAAAACATCAAATAGATGTCATGAACTATTCTTATTGAGCTGCATGACAGTACTGCTCAAAACCGTGCATACATATATGAAGGACAAGTGTTCCCTTATTTTTTTTTTAGCAGTATCATTTTATGTCTGGAACATTTGAAACATTAGTTATTTGCTACTTATTCATAAAGCCAATTAGAACTAATTAAAACGATAATGTGAATATTGAATGTCACCAAATGTCAGAATGTCATTAAAAAAAAAATTCCTTATTAAAAAGAAAATCTATTAACTTTACAATAATTGTATAATGTTAAAAAGGTTTTTCTTTAAGCACCCTGACATTATCCCAGTACTTATGATCACTTTAATAAATGTGCACTATATCTTTTCCAGTGTTATGACCTTAGTACTCGCCTAATGTATCAAAAACAAAAATTAACTCACCTCACAATACGATACTATACATTAATTCGGCATGATTATTATTATTATTATTATTATTATTATTATTAATAGCTACTTGTGTTTTTACTTGTTTCAGACTCTCGCTCTCTATGCTGTAAATAAACCATTAGTCCTAAGACTACTTTTGTAAACAATACAACATAAAATACAGTGCAGCACATTTCATACACACAGATACATCAGTAGTCAGTGGAAAAATTCAGCTCCTAGTCATGTGCATTTCACAGAGCCTATTATATATATCAAGATATCGAGCTGCGTGTACAGAACATGTCTAGTATTTCTGTGCTTTTCATTCCTGCACTTCTCAAAACAGGGTACAGTAGATGTGTAAAAAAAACAGGATTTTTTTCTTTACTGTGTACTGTTTCCTCATGCTAACCTTTGACCTTTGCTTTTTTACTCCTGGTGCTAAGAAACAATAAGGCCACTCTTCAGCATCGTCTTGGACTTGCACATGGTCTACACCACTCAGATCAGTTTAATGTGTAGCAGGTTTTTAGTTGCTGAACTAGCTAAAAAAATGAAAGAAATACTGTGGAACATAAGAAAGATGTGTACGTTCTAGCTCTATGGAGAACATCTGAAACTGTCTCATGTAGTAGCTCGATCATCATTATGTAAGTCATTACAGAATGACACTTGGACAAGCACACTATGCAGACGAATGCTCTGGTGTCTGCGGTGTATGGAGCAAGATTTAGGAACGGCAAAGGGGGGTTCTGATAACCGTGGTCGTAGTCTCATGCTGTTCTGACGTGGAGACGATGACCGATTATGTCATAAACTGCAGTATGTTGGGTTTTTCTGCGGCCGCCTGGTGCATTAAGTCTCAGTAAAGAGCTTTTTGTCCTTGGCTTTCAAACTCTGACCATGCATCGTTTAGTTCCATAAAAATCATCTTGGCGTATTGTTCATACGGCTGTCCAGTCGCCTGAAGAGAGAACAAATAAAATAATATTACTGACATTTTCTATTGATTTTCATGAATATTATCAACATAGGCTACGGTCACATTAGAAGTCACGTTGATCAATTCCGATTCTTTGGTGAGATTGGAATTGCATGTCATGTCAGTTCCCATTTATCATTAGAACTGCCCTTTATCTGACTCGATTGTGAACGTGTCTGTCCTCTGAAACACCTTGATACTTTTTTTACTTGCTCCATCTGGACTGAAACACATCATATTGGTGAGACCAGTCATTCATTTAAAAAAAAAAAAACTGCTTTTACTTTTGGCCAAAATATTTTCTTAGGATTTTGCTATGGAGGACAGCAAGCAGATAGTCAGTTGTATTCGTTAAGGTCCAGAAGTAGGAAAAAATCCTTCTACGCTTTAGATGTTTTAGCAGCTATCACCTGCACTGCTATGAAATCCCGGGACTGATGATTGACACATATACAGAACTGAAAAGTCGCATGAATTCCGATCTGACTGTTCTCATTCAAGTTGCATGACCATGTATCAGATATACTGTATATCCAATCCAGGACCACATACTGTACAAAAGTGACTCCGATCCAATCTGAAAAACAGATTTGTGTGGTCAGACATTCAGGTAAAAAAATCGGATTTGAGTCACTTCAAGCCAGTAATGTGAACATAGCAAAAGAGGCATCCAAGTTTTTTTTTTGTTGCTCAAATGCAGGTCATTGATGTTGAAAAAGATGCAGTTTCAAGTTCTGACTTAAATAAATATGGCTGCACACATACATTTCAGCTATTGCCGTGGGAAAATTTGGTCATGGATATGAGAAATACATTTTAAAAATACCGGTAAGCATAATAAAAACAAATTTGTTTCTAGTAAAACTAGAACAGCTGAAACTTTTTAGAGATTGCAAACATGAATATACTGATTGAACAGCTAAGATTATGCTGAAGTAAGTGAGGAGTCCATATATCACAGTTTCTAAATATTCCTGTATTTATTTGCACCTTTAGGTTATCAAAGGGTCTAAAAATGATCACCAGCTCCATAACATTATGCAAGTAAGAAGAAGGGCATGGAGCAAAAAGGTAACTGTATACCAGGAACATTCCCCAGACTCATAGTAAAACTTGGCAGTGTGTTATTGATGCTATCGGGTGTTCACTCATCATCTGATCATGAGACTTTTTTATTTCCTGACTTTACCAGATCACATGTGCATGGCTCATTGCACATTAACACACTATTTGGCCAAATGTATGTGGACGCCTAATCATCATGTTCCAGCATGATAATGCCTCACGGGTTACTCAGTGGATAAGGTGTTGGACTGCTGACCAGGAGGTTACGGGTCAAGCCCAGATGATGCCAGGTTGCCACTGCTGGACCCTTGAGCAAGGTCCTTCACCTCCAAGTGCTCATCTTCTGTACAATCGGGCGTCAAGCTGACAAGGCAATGCTGTATATCTGTCGTAGACAGAACCAATAGCACAATGCAAGCTACATGGAAGAACCTGTCCAGATCAGAGCCTGGATTAAACCTCTTCGGTCTTTTAAAACTGAATCTGACAACAAGCAGATTGTTCATGTGATTATCTGGTGTCCACATACTTTTGGCTACATCGTGTATATTTAATACTGACTTTAATTAATTGTTCTAAATGCCTTCTTAGAATAAAGATAAAGAGCCTCTGACCTTGTCAGGGTGGACGACCAGCACCGCCTTGCGATAGACCTTCTTCACTTGTTCAGGAGTGACGAGGTCAGCCATGCCCACGGATTTCCAGCGGTTCTCGCCCTCCCACAGCACCGTGTGCATGGTGGAGAGTAGAGCACGGATGTTGCGCTCCTTCCCCTCGATCCAGTCTAGGATCTGCATCGAACGCACAAAACAAGAGCCAGTTAACTGGCGAACTCTGCACACAGTCTTCTGTGCTAAAGACTACAGTTACATTATGGTTAGTAATTATGTCTAATCCATGATTAAAATGTTATTGTTAACAAGAAATAGTGATCCAAAAAGACTTGTTGGCATACTACTTGAGGATTACAGGGTTACCAGGGCTTTATCAGGGCTAATATGTAATGGTACGATGCCAGGCACTATTAATAATTCGGTTGTATGCAAGCAGTGGAATCATGGGTAGCTCAATGCTTAAGGCATTTGGACTGCTGAACGGAAGGTCCCAGCTTCAAACCCCACCACTGTTTCACTGACCCCTCAACTTCTCATATGTATATTGAGATAAAAATGTAAGTCTCTCTGGATAAGGGCGTCTGCGAAATGCCGTAAATGTAACTAATTCTTGCTGTCATTTCCTACCTTGAGTTTTTCAGGATCCATCTCTTTTGCCATCTCCTCTTTTCTCATCTCTGCTATAGTCTTCGGGCCTTTCTTTTCCTTAACGCCTGTAAAGCCTTGGCCAGACAGCAGATCATCAAAATTAGCATCAGTAGCCCGCGGTTTGGTACCTGATGAAAAACAACATTCAGTCAGTGAGCCCCGGCGTACTTGTAATAGGTAAATGGAGTATGGAATATAAGCACATCAGTATCTGAAGGACTTCCTGTGTAGACTAACCCATGTTGGGCTGAGCTTTCCCCGCAGGTGGAGCTCCACCCACGGCTGAGAAGCTGACGTTGTAGTTGGGTCTGTTCTGAGGAGAGCTGTGTGTCATGGACGGTCCCGGGGTCTTGCCCTGGGCCTGGGGCTGCCACTGACCCGCACCTCCATGCTGCCATGCGGGGAATGCGGTGCTGGACTGCCAGCCTGCTGAGGTGTGTTGAGGGGAGGCAGGGGGTCTCTGAGGGGAACTCATGGGAGGAAATCCTCCTCCTGCTCCTCCTCCTCCAGTTGGAGTGGTGGGCTTACTGGAGAATCCTGATCCACCTGAAGGAAAAGGGGGAGAGAAATTATACCCTTTGATTGTACACATCAGGCGGTGGAGATCACTTCTGTGGCAGTTACTTAAGGGGTCGGATTGTCAGCTCGACACATTAGCATATCATGTCATTGGACTGTGGGAGGAAAACCATCAAGCACAGGGAGAACATGCAACTGTACACACAGACCCAAGAGAATCTAACCCTGACCCCGAAGGTGCAAGACGCCAGTGCTAGCCACTAAACCATCGTGCCGCCATTCACATTGATAGCAGTAGTGAAAGGAATTCAGTAGTTTAACAAAATAGGTAAACAACATTGCTTTTGATTTACACAACTATTCACGGTGGAACCTCGGATTGCGAGTAACACGGTTTGTGAGCGTTCCACAAGACGAACAAGGATTTTTAATAAATTGTGACGTGGAAAACGAACAAGTCTTCGTTTACGAGTGCCGAGTATCATGTATCACACATGCGCTTCTTGTTTTGACGGCGAGCGTCACGTGATCACAACTGAGCCAACGGTTTTTCTCTCTCTCGCGCTGCGGAATTGTGGGTAATCGTCTCCCCTGCTGGGTCTTAGTGCGCGTCCCTTACTGGTATAATCAACATCCGTGCACGCGT
>JAOVVA010000017.1:20670827-20693516 GCA_028565275.1 Leiocassis micropogon
ACCTTTTTTTAAAGGTAAAGTGCAGGTTAATTTGTTTTATTTTTACTTTATATTTTGTGTTAATTATTTTTATGTATCTTTTTTGGGGTCTGTGGAACGAATAATTTGAGTTTGCATTATTTCTTATGGGAAAATCCAATTTGATTTACGAGTGTTTTGAAATACGAGCTCGCTTCCAGAACGAATTATGCTCGTAATCCATGTACTTACCTCCCAGACTCCCTCCCAGGTTGCCGAGGTCAGCGAAAGGGTCCAGGGTGTTCGGTTTGGCCTGATGAGTAGGAGTGTTGTGTACAGAGCTGGTAGGACTCGTACCAGCTGATTTACTGCCTACACCAATACCACCACCTGATAACACAGCGAGTTGTCAAATAAGCCTCATACACCCTCTATATTTATCCTTTATATCATCAAAAAATCAGTTAATAATATTAATTATCAAGTATTAGGACGTATCTACACATTCAATGTACAAAAACTACAGGAACAAGAAATATTTATCTAATACTGAATCTTTGCTTTCAGTAAATTAAAAACTTGTGCAGAGACCCAGATTTAGAGCCCAACTTTTAAAAGTAGGATAGTGTGCAAAAATTTTTTTAATAAAATAATAATAATAATAATAATAATAATATAAGAACCAATCAGTTTATAGCAACATTGTGTGTGAAAACTGTTATTGCCATACTATAAGTGAATAAATGGTCTATAGTAACAATTTCCTAAATAATAGCTATTATCTCATGATATCTGTGCAATCACATCTAATTTTTTCTAACTGTGCACTATTATATGCAATTTGATTTGATTGGAAGTGTAAATAGTGTGTTGTATTGCTTTTTTTCTCCCTTCCTTTGTATGTATACACTGTACTGTGTATAAATAATTAATTTATTTTGGATTATGTAAATTTTTCTCTTTTTGTCTTTATATGTTTGCACATTGTTCTTTGCTGCTGTAATGTTGAAATTTCCCCGCTGTGGGACGAATAAAGGTATATCTTATGTATTGTCTATTGTCCGTCAAAAATAAATAAATACAGTGAAACCTCAGCATATGAACGCCTCGCCTTAAGAGTTTTCGCTTTAAGAACTTAAATTTTGCCTTGGCATACGAAGCATTTTTAGCATATGAGTGAATGAACCAAGTCAAACTGATCGCTGGCTAAGATGTGTGTATGTCTATGGGCTGTTCAAAACTTTTTTTTATCAGTGGAAAGCCAAGCAAAGCAAGTTTATGTTTTTTGTTGTTGTTGTTTTCCTTTTGTGCAAGATTTAGTGAAGACATGGCACATGGATCCCAAGAATGTTAGCAAGCACGACAGCAAATATTGCCTGATTACTTAAGATATCTCAGTGTCTATTAGCAACTAAACTGAGTTCATGATTTAACAACATTAGCTAAAATGCCTAAAATTAGTCAGCTAAACATTGTCACCAATGCTATCCCTCCAGTAGTGGGTTAGGGTTAGGGTTAGACTAGGAGCTGACCAGATTGGCACACCGAGCTAACATTAGGCTAATCTAACGTTAAATCTAACTCAGCTATTATATGTCATTATGAAAACTATCATCCAGGTTAACTAGCATGCTAGTTCTCTAGTTAGTTAATGGCATCTGATCTACCAGCTCAGACTTTGAAGTAACTCAAGATGATGAAACTGTTCTGTATGCAGTATGGTCTTATATTCAATTCTATTTTATTTGTATAGTGCTTTTAACAATTGTCATTGTGCAAAGCAGCTAAAAATTTCAATATTTCTTATATCTATGTGTAATACATAAAGTCTCCAGCAGATGTCCTGCTCTGGTGTTTGTGGTGTTGAATTTCACTTGCCAGGGGGAGCTGTTTTGTTCCAGTCCCATCCTCCTCCCATAGTGCTCTGCTGCTGGATGTTTACAGTGGGTGTAGTCGGGGGCACGGGCGAGCTGCGGCCTGGCAGGGATTGGCACAAGTTAGCACGCAAGGCTTTTTATAAATGGTCTCTGGCAGTTTACTTTGAGATAGGTATTACAAATATGTGTATAGTATGTGTATAAAATTTTGCAGCATGCTCCCAAAATAAGTTTAAACTGGGGAAAAAATTTCAGAAATGTATTACAAAATAAATCTTGAGTGAGTGTTTATTATTAAGCCTAATATGTTACTGTACAACATGTTCAGGATAGATTTATTATCTAAATGTAACGTAAACCCTAGAAGATAACTTTTAAAGAAAACGTTTCTTCACGTCATATAAAATCTACTGGTAAGGAACCAGTTTGTTTAACTGGTCTCAGACACATATAATAGCCATCAAGAAACAACATGCTGCCAACATCTTCTCGACCAGGACATAAAGCCATAAAGCAGCCACAAGCACTAGTAACACTTCTACAGTACATTGTTTACCATACTAATACAACACAGGTACAGTCAGCAAGCATGTGGTGAACACAAACTGCCAGACAAATACAAATGTGCACACACTGCTGCTACACACACTGGCAAAGGCGCATGCTTTACCCAAGCCCGTGTTCTGCAAGGTGGGAGATGGAGAGCGTGCGGCATGCAGGAAGGGCGCAGGCTGCCCCACATTACCTGGTCCCAGGAAGGCCTCCATAAAGTCTTGAGGCTTTGCAGCAGATGCAGCTGACCCAAACAAGTCAAAACCTGCAAAAAAGTGATAGAAATCAAACTCATTATATGCTACATAATCACCAAATGATTATGATTTGTCAAAAAGGCTGCTTTGTTGTCATTTTGTCGTTAGTTAGTTTAAGTATTACTAACTAAATTAGTTATCTGGTTTACAAAATTGTTTAATTTTATACTTTCCACTTTATAGACGACTACGTTAAATGAGATCCAGTTACAGCCAGATACAGTTTAAGTAAAACTTTTTTTTTTTTTTTGTTGGGGACATAAACTTGTGTTACTTTTCAGAGTAGCTACATTAACTTTATGATTGCAGTATAAAACTAAAGAAGAATCTTTTATATATAGGTGGAGATTTTTTTAAATGATGTACCTTGACTCATTTCAATTCCCTTAAGCTGATATTCTGTACCTGTGATCAACATTACCTAATTTGCTGTTGCCTTCTACTTGTTATAATGATTAAACTCCAGTTAAAGATCTATGCTGTGAATTTAAAAAGCACTAGAAAGTGTGCATACTGTCTGCAGGTCTAGGGGAGGGACAAGGCGAGGTTGAGGAGGCAGTCCTTTTAGGGGTGGACTGGGCAGAGTTGGGGCCACTGGATAACTGAGACGCTGGAGCTCCGAATAGATCTCCCAGGAGGTCAGTGGTGGTACCAGTGCTTGCAGGAGGCTGTGGGGAAGTCAGAGGGGGTTGAATCTCGCCTCCATTCAGGCCCAGGAGGTCAACGTCCTCGGCGGGAGGTTTGGAAGGAGCGGGGTGCTGAGCTTCGGCTTTACTGGCCCCTTTGGCTTTCTCACCGCTGCCACTGCTCTGCTGGCTGGAGAGCGAGAGCATGTCATCATCTGAGGGCTCACTCTCCTCATTCGGGCCCACACGGCCCCCCTGGGTTGCTTGGTTCTGCGCTGGATCTAAATAAAACAACAATACACAGATATATTTTAGAGTTAATTTTAATTCAGACGGACTAGTTAGGTTGTTCAAAATTGCGAATTTTATCTCCAGAGCTTGGGCATGATTTAACAAATTCAGTACTGTGCTTCAACAGACTTGTGAGTGTGTATTGTAGCCATGTAGTTCCAGTTTTGTTACTCTACGTTACCTGTAACAGCCAGAGCATCCTTGTGTTCCTGGTGACAGGAGAACAGCACATTTGGGCTTAGGTCTTTAGTGGGGAACTGTTCCCAGGGTGGCGTGAGATCTTTCTGCTTCTCTGTCTTCTCTACCTCAATCTCCAGCAGCACTTGGAACAGCTGAGGATACTTGTCTGGAGAATCGCACGCATCCAGCTCTGGCCTGAACACACACGTGTGCGTATTTTTAGATAACACATAGACAGATTATAAAGTGTGTTTTAGATAAAGTCACAACAAAGCATGTAAGAGTGTGAAAGGGGTTCTCAGCCTGTGATTGGCTTGTATTGAATGTGAGTCACTCAGGATAACAGTGTCTGCCAGACGGATACATTTAAATGCAAAAAAAACACACAGTGCCTGAGCAAATTGGAAATCTGAAACCCAAACACTGATTGTAATTATTATATCTTCAATTAAATCCGTCAGAGAACTGTTAAAACTTACTTCATGAACTTTAGCACCGTTGTGCCAGGGGCAATGAAGCCAGTATGGAACTGAATCTGGAATATCTGTGTGTTGGTCACCTGCAACGCAGAAAGCATTAAGTCGAACCTATTGTAATAGCCAGAGCATTATACTGTTAATGGTATAAATACAGGTGTTTAGAGGTGTTCTGATCAGGGTTTTTGGTGCTACTAACTGATACCCGATCACTGAAATCAGAAGCAGCCGAAACCGCTCGCTGATCACAGGTGTATATATATATATATATATATAAAACGAAAACATTTATTGATTGGAAAGCAACATATGCAACATATTCCGTCCTCTTTTTATTTCCTGTAGACTATTAGGAAACTGAAACCAATAAAACACTTATCTAAAATGCGACTGTCCTGCTATACTCACTCGTTATAAGGTGCGCAGTGCATGAAACAAGGCTGTGTCAATGAATAATAATAAAAAGAAAGTCTGCACCAAACATTTTAAAATAAACACAGACATCAGTCACTTTGTATTTGCCGAGCCAATTATGGCTACTCATTAGTAAGCAGTGAGGGCAGGCATTTCTTTAAAAATATCACAATTTTTGCATTTTCAAGAGACAGTCTATTCCTCTTATCATCCAGAATGTGTGCAGCTTTGCTGAATAGTCGCTTATTGTCAGCCCGGATACATGGAGCGGTAAGGTACAGTAAACCTGAGCTGCTTCAGCCAAAGCTGGGAACCACTCTTTATTTCTTTCATTATTTTTATGATAATGGTTTTAGCCTTTTTACTCTCTGCTGAGCAAGGCTCAAGTGTTATAAGCGCTCCTGCTCGAGGTGGTTGGGTGACCATGTTTTGTTTTTTTTTCCCTACATGGTTTTGCTTTAGAAAAACTTTGCTTATTGCAAAGTTGACATCTTGGTAATATTCTCGACATGTTGACTGTCAACCCAGGTATTTTGCAACATCACAATCCCGTTAAGAAACAACCGATCTGTAATAATTAAGTGATTACAGTTGATTTTGATTTTGATCAGCGGCGATCAAATACAAAAGATACACCCCTGAACAGAGACCTTGTACTGTTGTACAGAATTTCCATTTTTTAAAACACAGGACAGAATCCTCAGTCCTTTTATGTTGTCGTGTCCTCACCTTGGCTTGTAGTGCATGCGAGCGCATGTGGTAGGCTGAGATCACGACATCGCCTTGGACACTCACTCCCAGGTTGAAAACCACTTTTCCCTCGTGCACCCTGTACTCCCTGGTTGGAAGAGAACATTGAGATCATTCACGTAACATGGGGCATTTTAAATACTACAGGTTTGATTTCAGTGCAGCCACAGACATGACTCAGTGGCACTGTTACTTCCTGTTTTAGCTCAGTTTCTATTTCAGTGTGATACAAAATAAATCCATTTTCACTGATGTGGGTGGATTAATTAAGCAATGTCAAAACCCGAGTGCCAAAGATATCACAGCCATGCTGATATTCACTGTGACCTTGAGCGTGATATTGCTTTTATACAACAGTTCCACAAACATTTATTATGAACAGGGAATGGTTTGTTTGTTTATTTAGCTCCGCCTAAATAACTGATTAAATAACACATATCCTTCCATGACTGGTGGAACCACTGTTGAGCTGCAGACAGTTAGTGTGATTAACAAGGCTGAAAGTAGTTTTAAATTTATACTGGTACTTTATACCCAAAAGGTGAGGAGAATAAACCATGGAGGTGAGGGACAGTCCTGAGAAGCTTTACGGTATATTAGGGGGATCACCTGAGTTCCGGGTTGAACCCCAAATAGTCTAAAATGGAAAGCTAGTGTGCTATTTAGGGTGTACAATCCCTTGTTTCACATACCAAGTGGTTAGATCAGGGGTTAGAGAGGGATTTTGGATTCAGCCTTGTGTTAGAAGCTAGTTAGCTAATGGAAGAACACTGATGGTTCAAAGGCAATAGGAAATTACTTAGAAGAAGACAAAATGCTGTTTAAGATGACAAAGTTATCAGATGTGTTTTCTAACTGAAAGTGCTTCTGTGACTGTTTTTTTTAATGTGGGTTTCGGCAGGCAGCTTCTCTTTCCTCAGTATGGCAGACCGTGTGGATCTACTGTCCACACTATCCATACTGTAACTGACAGTTAGTGTAATTAACTATTGTAGAACACCTGGGACACAGAGTGATACGCACATATAGTTAAACATCCCAGTGCTGTTATCGTGCATTATCATCACTCGTGCCTCTTGTCAAATTAGATTAGTCAGTCAGAACTTACTATATATAAATATAAGTAAATGTCCCAGTGCTGTTATGCTTATGCTGTTTATCACCATTAGTGGAATGCATCGTGTCTAATCAGATTACTCATATTCTGTAATTGTATAACCTGTTGAGAGGTGATAGTGGTATTTTTTTAATTTCAGGCAAAGCTTAAAACATTAAGTCTTATACGTTACGTCTTTTATTATTTAACCCAACGACAACTTAATGAGTATATGTAATAAATTATGAAATTATTATCAGACAGGACAGCTTTCTCTATATTAAATGTGAATCAAAATATAAATACTACATCCTGCGGACACACTAAGGGAATCAGAAGACCTAATTCATCACTGGCATATACAGAACAGTTCTAATAGCTCGTGTACGACTAAAGATGCCTCCACATCTTGTGTGGATAAAGAAGTGGATAATGGAAGCTGTTTGTTGTCTGGCGTACCTCATCCTCTCATACTCCTGTGCCGTGGAGAAAATCTTTGTCTCACCGATCAGGACGTCGCAAAAAGGTCGACAGCCGCTGCGCTGTTTGTTGAAGCAGGGTATGGGATTCATCGTGACAGCTTTGATTACCAGTGGTTTGGAGTGAGGCAATGTGGGCTTCTCTAAAACCATGCTACACACATATCCTATATACCTGACCAAATACACACACACACACACACACACACACACACACAAGCCCAGAAAAAAAATCAGTCTAGTAACAGTTTTGGTGTCAGGTCAAAAGGACTAGTAAATGATGTACAAAATTACTAATCTTCATTTTTAAATACAGAAAATTATTCTTGGAGTGTAAATAAAACAACATCTTACATATCAAATAGGTCCAATTCAGAAATTATTAAACATGGGACATGTTATTTCCACAAAAACCTTAAAACAGAATATATTATAAATCCAATTTAAAGTTCACAAATTCTGTGTTTTGTTTTTTTTTTGTTGTTGTTTTTTCTGCAAACTTTTGACTTATGTGAGCTAGCATCTAGCTAGCAAAAAGCTGATTCATGCGCTGGTCAGTGCTAGCCTCTGTAAGGATTTAAGATAGATTTTTCTATTTAAACTTACTTTTATATTGAACATTTTCAATGTCAAACTAAAAAATAGCCATGTGCAGTGCTAGCCAGCCTGGTTTGTGATGTTAAAAGCTTCTGTAGTGCTCCCCTTCATGTTTAATGTTAATGCTAACTATCAGGCATTAGCGAAAAGGTTAATGACTAAAATATTTAAAAAGATATACAGGTAAGTGGTTAAAACAAGTAAGATGAGCAGTATATCTGAGGTAAAAGTGCTGAGGTCTGGCAGGGATAACCACCATGGTCATTGTATCATAGGAGGTGATTTCCCTGAATTTCCATCTTTATTTTAAAGAAATGTTTTTTTTGCACTTTATCAAATTACCGTCCTCTTATTCATCAGAATATTTAAAAACAAAAGAAGCACACTCCATTTGCCCAGTCCTGAACTATTTATTTGTTTAATGAACTATTTCTACCTCCTGTGTGAGGGCCACAGGCCCGATCCGGGTCTCTTGGCGCTGAGCAGTTGCATGGCAGGTACCGGGTTCGTGAAAAGGTGGCAGAAGCAGAACATGGCACAGACTAGCACACCAGAAGGACCCCTGCCATCCTGAGACACACAGAGACACGCACACTAATATGAGAAATTCACACTCAAACAGGTTTCTGTCAGAAGTCAATATTTTACTAAACCTGTTCCTGAAACATAATTGACTGATCATGCATTTGTAATAGAGATGTGTGGAAACTAATTCAGTTACAGTACATATCACGGTTCCTTTGTGTGGTGATCAGCCACGATATTAACTCCACCACAAGATGAACTGAATAACATCGATTATCAATTATTATTTTTGCATTAGAGTTGGTAAAAATGCTCAAGACTATTCATACATTGGCACAACATCCTGAGTAGTAGGAGACAATTGTTTGCTAACTTTGTTTGGAAATGTGACAAACTCTGAAAAAGGTTTGTATCGAATTGGGATGTTTATAAAATAATGATATTGACAGTTGTAATACAAATCGAATCGGCAACTAGGTATCGTGATAATATCATATCAGGTGGTCCCTTTTGATTTCCTAGTTTTCCACAGCTGTGCTGTTATCTCATTATGAGTTTCAGTCTACATTTCCCATAATCCTCAGCCCAATTTTTTTTAAATTACATGACCTTCATTCAAGCACCTACTGTATGCCCACTGAGAGTCACCTGACTACTGTGGTAGATCATGCCTTACCGTTATACTGAAACATAAAAAAAATAAAAATAAATTACTGCTTTTTTCACAAGTATTGCTTATCCCTTTGGGTTGTCTGCTAGACTAGTTTAAAAAAAAAAATTAAAAAAATAATAAATTCCCATTGGGCAGTGGTGGCTCAAATGGTTAACGCTTGTGGGTTACTGATCAGAAGGTTGAGGGTTCAAGCCCCAGCACTGCCTAAGTTGCCACTGTTGAGCCCTTTGACCAAGGTGGTTAACCCTATCTGCTCCAGGGGTGCTGTATCCTGCTGACCCCTGCACATAAAGGAATATACACCATAAAAATACACTGAAGCATGATTTAATGAGACGTTATCTTTAAAACACGACGCAGGTGAATTTAAAATGTTTTAAGCTGAACAGCATTGATGTAAATCGAAACATTTGGCAGGATGAGAAGCACTAACATGGAAGCAAGCATGAACCTGACATCGGATGCAATCCGATGCATGATGTTCTTTCTCTTACCGAGCAAGTGATCACACACACGTTCTTGGGGTTCTGCTTGAGCCAGTTGTGCATGTTCTTACACACAGCAAACAGGTTGTGAAGACTCGGGGCTTGCCTGGATGGCCAGTTGCACTCAGACACCTGAAGAGAGAATTGAGTGACACAAATTTGGAAGGAAACTAGACTGGAAAGATGATGATATGAAGCAAGAACAGGGCGGAAAGAGGTATCAGGTCACACTGTAATCCTAAAATAACTATCACTAAGAAAATGAAAAACATGACAATGCATGTCTACTGTATGCATAACGTCACTGTTTTATTGATGCAAGCACATTAAATGAGCCATGTGTGCTGAGAGAGTGTGCACACTTAATGTGCAAATCATTTAATTAGAGCAGGGAAAGAGCTGAATCAGATTTCACTGCATGACAATATTTAAAAGCCTATTGACTAAGCCATTACAATCATCATGAGATGCTACAAAGTTATTTATAGTGTACTCATTAGAAGCGTATTTATAGTTGAGCGTGGACAGTAATGAAAGTACAGTGGTGGCCAAAAGTATTAAGACAAAAGTGAAATTCAATGATTTAATGACAAAAATCATTATTTATTATGAAGCTCTGTATTTTTCAAAACCAGCTGCATATGCATTGGCGTAGAGTTAAAAATAAAACGTCTGCAGTACTCTGGTGTCACTCCTTAATCCATGCCTGTTCTTCTTGAAGATCATGTTCGGTTTCTTGACTGGTCCAGCCTTCTTCACCAGTGACCAACAGTCTGCTATTGGGTTTAGGTCTGGTGGTGACCCAGGCCATGGCTCCAGCTTTTCACTAGTTTTAAAAAGCCACAACTCTTGAACTAATTAGTGAAATCACTTGTTTTGTGCACGGTGAGAAATGCAATACATGGCATATGTTGTCTTAATACTTTTGGCCACCACTGTATTTCAGGATAATAGAAGCCATTACATGATATAAAAACATAATATTTAGGCGTGCTAATAATGTGTCAACAAAAAACCATGCTCTTTTTATATAAACAGTTTCCCAAGAGCATCAGGATTGAAAGACAGTGTTCAGTGTGATGTTCATTCTACCATTCAGTGATCATTCTCCCTTCAAGAATAAAGTTGCTTAACTTTGTAGTCGTTAAAGTGAAACACATGAGGCATGAAGTATGAGGCATACATACTATGTACCCCTTCAGCAGAGGGCTTGGGGGTGAGAAAAACAATAAGGAATATGCATAGATCAGCCATAACATTAACACCACATAACATTTAGCACTAACATTTATTATTTAAAAAATTGACAGGACAGAATCATGGATATCCAAGGGTCACTTATGCCCACGAGGACCAAAGTCCAGCCTAGCTGGTCTGATACAAGAGAAAAGCCAATGCAGCACAAATTGCAGATAAAAAGTCAATACTGGCCATGGTAGCAGGGCACCAAAATACCCAGTGCATCGTAGCCTGCCAAGGCCAGTAGGCAAAGGGCCCAAGGCCACCAAAACAGTCTCCAAACTCCCCAAATCCCAATCCAATCAAGCACCCATGGGAAGCACCAGACAAACAAATCTGATCCATGGAGACCTCACACAACCCACAGCAGCCAGATTATCCACTGCCAACATCCTGGTGCCAGACACAACAGCACAACCCCAGAGGTCTTGTGGAGTCATGCCCCGAGCGGCCAGAGCTTCCCAGGCGACACAAGGTGAACCTACACAATACTGGGCTTAATGTTTTTTATTGTAATGTTATGGCTGATCAGTGTAAGAATTTCTAAAGCAATAGACTTTAACCTCAGGTCAGGGTTGTTTGCTTCCATAGCAGTGGTGTCAGTCTATATTGGCTTATCTCATTATTACCTCATCTTATTTGCTGCCTCACTTCACTGAGTTATTATGGTTTCACAGAAATCAGCCCCATGTTAGCAATGACTCACTGAGCTATCAAAAGTTTTTTTAAGGAAATGCTTTCTAAAGTCTTCCATGAGTCAGCCTTTTATTTTCACAGCTCCACAGAGACATCCACGTTACCTCCTTCAGTAAAGTCAGAACAGAGAAACTTCCTCAAGGCTTAGACTCTGTACATGCAGATAAGTCGTCTCACCCTGTTGGAGAACTTGGCTCCACGATAGTTCCTCTGGGACAGGTTGAAAACAGTGTAATGATCAGCATGACGCGAGTCCAAGAAAGACCGGATATCCTCCACGTGGTTCCTGTAGCCCAGCTCCACAGCCTCCGCAGGGTATGACATCACTGATAGAGCATGAAAATGGATCATTACAGTCAGAATATGATTTTATAATCCGCTTCACCACCAAGCACTGTGTTTATCAGCTACAAAACCCTGAAGGACAATTTACTGAGCACGATCATCAACAGTGTTAAACGTTTGAGCTCAATCCTGGTTCAGATCGGGTCAGGTATATTGTGTTTGTGTGGGGTGTGTGAGACCATAATGGGTTTTAGCGGGTTTTTGCATTCTCATGCAAATAAATCTGTAAGAATGAAGCAAAGTGTGTAGAGAGAGCAAACACTGCACTATCACATGGAAACTGAGTGATCAGCTTCTGAGTGACCTCTCGCCCACTGACAAGGCAAACAAAAACATGAAGAAAAATAAGAGATAGAAGGACAAGGTTTATGAAATAGGAATTTAGATGTTTTTTTAAATCCTCACCTATGATGCGTGAGGTGATATAGGCAATGTCCAGCTCTCCTTTGGTATAACTGGTACAGAAACAACAAAAAAAACACATACACACTGAGTTTTACAATTACATACTGTACATTACTAAATTACATTACTGTACAGAAGTAAACTTTTCCTATTAACATGATTTCTCATGTTACATGTCATGAAAGAAGATTATTATTCAATCATATGCTTGGGCAAGAATGATGGAATAAAACAAGGCCTCCTTAACAAGGAGTGTCCAAAAAGATGATGTGCACAGGGCAGGCTATTATTAAAAATAAATAAATAAATAAAACCCTCATGGCCCAGGAGACTGAAGCGGCTGTCACCAGCATTCCTCTTTCTAAGAGACCTTGTTTTCTAATGGATTTCGCTTCTCAAAAGATGCTTTCTGGATTAAAACAGTTTAAGGCATGCTGTTCCAGGAATAATACTGAACCCTAATGCATAGCTAAGTTACTGTTACCATTCCAAAGTGTTTTCCTCCTCTTAGACATTTGCAATTTTTGATTATTAATAAACAATACATTCTGCTTTTTGACAATTTTTAGGTTTGTTTAAATGTTACGTAATGGCTGCAATAAAAGTTTGCTCCCTTTATCACTTATTATATAACAGTTATTCTTTCACCAACCTCTGTGTTTTTCCCTTCTTAAAGGTAATAGGACAAAAATAACACTTAGCATGATGCAATCCTTGTCAAATAGTGTAAAAGAAATTTGCATCGGCATATGAGTTATTTTCAACATACGAGTGAACAAACAGAGCCAACCTAAACGGCAGCTAAGTTGCACTTACGTCTGGGAGCAGCTCAAAACTCGTTTGTGTCAGTGGAAAGCCAAGCGAAGTGAGTTTACATTTTTTGTGGGTTTTTGATTGTTTTTATATGCAAAGTATGATCATAGTATTGGAAATGAGTAATATTGGTGATATTGTTAGGGTGGCTGGAACGGATTATCTGCATTTACAGTATTTCCTATGGGAAAAATGCATTTCGCAATATGAAATTTAGCCTTAAGAACAGTTTTACAAAGCACTGACACTGGAGACTCCTTCCATAAATAGTTAATAACATAACAGACTATATAAAAAAATGCTTTGCCCCAAAGCTTTTTGCTAAGAAACAAAAATTTTTTAAACCATTTATTATTAAGATTCTTTTTTATAATAATTTATTATCCTGAGCTGTGCTTTTTGGTAAACCTTTGAACTACTAAAAACACTCAGGACATGCTCATTTAGGAAAATGTTGAACGATGGATCACAAGACACTTTGCACACACACACTTATAATACCACTTATAACACTTATACCTAGGGACACCCACAAAGACACATGGCTTCAGCACTCTCTCACACTCACTCACTCACTTTATACAGGGTCGCATGGGGCCTGGAACCTATCACAGGAGACTTAGAGCACGAGGCGGGATACACCTGGGGTACACCCTAGACAGGGCGCTAATCCATCGCTTGACACACACATACACACACTCATTTACACACTATGGGCAATTTGGGAACGCCAAGTAGCCTAATCTGCATGTCTTTGGACTGTGGGAGGAAACCGGAGTACCCAGAGGAAACCCACCAAGGACAAGGAGAACATGAAAACTCCATGCACACAGACTCGACACGGGAATCGAACCCGGAACCTGGACGTGCAAGGTGACACTAAGCCACATTGCCGCTATTTCATAGGATCTAAGGATCATAAGATCATAGGATAATGATCTATTCTAACAACACTATTTTTTTAAACAATGTATGGTGGCCATAAAAGGGCTTAAAAAAAAAACAGCAATGCCAAACAGACATCAGTAAAGGCAAAAGCACAGCAACATTAACTCAAAATGGAAAAGGCAGGGTCTTACTGAACGATTTGTGTTTGTGTCTGATTATGAATTTTTGAAATTTAGAAACCAACATGTAATGTTTAATAAGGACCTACTCTTTCTGTTTGGGTTAATGTTGTTGTGCTGTTGATTTTGCCGCTGTGTTTACACTTTTCGTGTTGTGTTTTTGACCTGTTAAAATGTTTTGCACTTTAGGGCCTTTGGATATAAGCCATATATCTGTGTAAGAAACTGTACATGTGCTACTGTTATCCGTGTACCACTGTTGTTTGTTGTTCTGTAGCAGGTCAGGTACCTGAGTAAACTGCTGAAGCCTTTAATCCTTCTGATTAGATCATATACAGTAGTATAACAATAATCTGCTATTATAGGCTTCAGTTTTAATAGCACATGCAAGAGTATATATACACACACACACACGCACACACACGCACACACACACAGACACACACAGACACACGCATATACACAAACACCACCGGGAGTGCTGACAGCTGTAATCCTGCATGCACTGTGTATATATAGTTTAAATTTGTTAATTGTTTTACGTCACTGGTGTCTGGCTGTCAATGCACATTTCCAGGTTTTTCACATTTAGCTCATCTTAGAATAGCTTAACTCACAATAGAGAGGATAAAATACTAGACAGTGGGAAGGGCAAAAAACTTTGCCTTTTTAATATATATCTATTGAATTTATTTGTTTACTTTTAATTATCATTCTTTTTAATATTATCATCACTATCATATATATATATATATCATGGGAGCAATCATTATCATCATTATTACTATCATATACATACACTACCGTTCAAAAGTTTGGGGTCACTTGCAAATTTCTTTGTTTTTGTTTAGTGATTTATACACATCTCACCATTAACTGTTCAAACTGTTGTCTTCCCCTAACCTTAACCCTAAACCCTTACCCTCCAACCCTGACCCTAACCTTCTTTTTCTTCTCTGACACTGACCCTAACCCAGACCCTAATTCTAACCTTCTTTTTTTTTTTTTATATAAATCTTCAGAAGACTTTCAGTCAAGAAATCTTTGGAACACTTTGTTTTTAATTCTTTTAATTTAAAGTTTTTGTAAGGTGTTGGATTCATTCAACTACTTCAATGAATTACGAAGGTTTAAGAAGACTTAAAAAGATGTTTCCCTTTAAGCAGTCATGTACAGTAAATCTTTCTCAGTTTTTGTTGTATGTCACCGTTTTCATTGGACAAATAAGTGAGAGTCTGATCAAAAGCGTTTAAGCTTTTTCTAGTGAGCAGTAAATGATGCAACAGTTTCCGTTCCAAGATACAAGACTAATATTCTTATCATATGTGTATACAGTACAAGTCTCTCTAACTTCTTATTAGGCTTCAGAAGGTGGTTCTCTATAACCTTAAGCAATTAATTGTCAGAGGAACACTCATTATTGAGAGAATCACCATACACTGCCTAGCCCAAAATAAGTCACCGCTTCAGAAAGATCAAACTATTGGGCTCAGCAAGGTTATGTGGCAATAAAATTAAGTCAGCTGACGACCTAAATGTACTGAATTACCTGTACTTTCTTCCCTGATGGCACAGACATATTCCGGGCCTCGAATTGTGAAAGAGTGGTTCTGGGAGCATAAGGAGCCATTTTTACGCCACATGAACTTAAAAAACTTTTTTGGCCAAGGAGTACAAAATATAAATACAGTAATAAAAGAGATAATTCTGAGAAATTCTACATTAGGTTGTTTTACTTGAGTATAATTCTTGATTTTACTTTTACGTAAAAGTTTTCAAGATTACTGTTGACATAATAAATGAGATCTGGGATGCTTTCACTCCATTCATTTGACAGATTTGGGCTGCCGACCAAATGACAAACACGAGACATGACTGGCCTACTTAGTGTGTTAGACAGGGCTTTTGTGTTGTGCTGTCCAGTTCCAGTGTTGCTACAGTGCTGATTAAGCAACAAGGAATTTGCAATGCTTGCTTGAGCAAAAAAGGACTGCACTGGGAAGAAAGAACTACCACACTAATGCACCTTTGTTTTTTTTCTGTATCAAAATGACAAGAAATCATTTTAATGACAAGTTCATCTTTTATATATTTTCTCCCTGGGGTTAGGTGTCTTACGTGGTTTTTATAATCAAACATGGTTTAAAGCAACAATTTAAATTTTAAATGGTTTAAAACAACTTATAATTATACATCAAGGGGTCATTCATATAACTGTAGACATTTACAGAATGATCGGTAAATGATCATGTAAAAAATAATAATAGAAATATCTTATCCACTTAATATTATAGTAAATGATAATAAAAATATACTGCATTGTTTTTAAAATACGATGCAAGACATTTCCTAGAAAAGGTCAAAATACAAGACTGTCCAGGGAAATATCCACCTTAGTCAAAGGAACATCTTTAGCTATATTGCGAATATGCAGTATTCTTTTTTTTTTTCTTCTACACCTAAAGTGTAGAATATTTATAATTATTATGACTCATAATTATTAGGATCCTTTGTTAAATGAGCAAATATACATCTTAACCTGGCATATTAAACTTAAGCAAATGTATAGTTCTGTTTATGATTTGAATATCATATTCACTCACTCATTTATCATCTACACTGCTTATCCTCTAAACAGGGTCACGTGGCGTGTGATCTACAGGGTCCTGTGATTTAAACACCCTGAGGATGCAAAATTATAGAGGGATTTTTGATTTCTCAAACGAGTCAGCCGTGATAATGCCTTAAACTTACGCTGAAAAGTGTTTAATAACGTTCTGTGTGACATTATATTGAGTGACATCATATTCAGTGACACGTCCAGTGACATCACGTTCAGTGACATCACACTGAGTAGCATCATAGCGTAATGATTTTTTCCAGGATCTGCGGCCTATTCTACACACATACACATCACAAATGTTAACACTCACCCGCGCACACACACACACACACACACACACACACACACATACACATCTCTGTCTGACTCTCTCTCTCACACACACACACATACACACACACACGCACACACACACACACACACACACACACCAACGCACTCTACAAATATTTAGGGGCTAATCAGCCCTATATAGTGTGGGCTTTTTGTAGATCTTAACAAACTCAAATAACACACAGGTTTTGCGGTGCACCCAGGGTGGCAAAGGCACAGGGTGCTTGGGTGACCACTGTGACCACGTGTGTGTGTGTAAAACCTATTTTATATTGTGTTTGTAAGCACGTGCGTACAGCGCGCGTGTACTATTTCTTATAACACACGTGTGTGCGCGCGTGTAAAGCAAAAGAAAGTCTATTTTTACGTTTTTTAAAGGTAAATTGCAGGTTCATTTGTTTTATTTTTACTTTATATTTTGTATTCATTTTTTTCCATGTACTTATTCTTTGGGGCTGTGGAACGAGTAATTTGAGTTTCCATTATTTCTTATGGGAAAATTTCCTTTGAAAGTTTGCTTTACGAGTGTTTTGGAATACGAGTCCACTTCCGGAACGAATTATGCTCGTAATCCAAGGTTCCACTCTATTTGATTTAATCTTTGAACAGATTTACCCATGTCCATGAACTACCATTTTTCATTTAGACAACTGATCCAATTCGTACCCTCCACCTTCCTAAAACATCCTAAAGCAAGATTCATGATCCTATCAATCATCAGTCACACACACACAGTAAGGACTTACGTGGCCACTTGATTCATAACCTTCGTTGAAGTGTCCTTGATGGTGTCCTTCAGGTTGTCCTTGAAGTTGCTGAAGAACTTTCCAGCACCTCCTTTAACCATGTCTAGCAGTCCACCTCCATAGTTCCCATCCATATCTGGAATTACAAAGCCTTTTAATTAGGGCTCCATGATGAAATATGTATATAAATGGATATTGCCCTTTATATGTCTACATCTGCATGCTTCATAAAATAGCACTTTAATCATATTATTTCTACACCTACCTCTAACCATAACCTTAACTTTGATAACTAGAGGAAAATGACTAGAGGAAATACATTTTTTTTGTCCTTACAAAAAGGATTAAACATATGCACACACACACACACACACACACACACATGCACACACACATACACGGTTAGTGGGCCACAACTAAAAATATATGTCCTTGATCAAGCGACAACCTTTTTAACATGCAAATACATGAATGAGAAAGGAAAGCAATGCAGCATGCAGAAATACGGTTGGTGTACAAAGGCACTACAGGAAGTGTGTACCGGTGGTTTATAACCTGCAACACTAATACTACACATGGCAGTGTGGGAAGCTGTATAGAATTAGCTAATATTAGGTTGTACACTAACTAGTAATGGTCAGTAGAAATTGTTCTTTTCTTTGTAACAACCTGCTTGTAGCACATACATGTGTTTCAATACCCTCTTTTATGTTCTGGTTCCCATGGCAACCACCACCATGTGTTCATGTTTTGCTTTGTGTTCTTGTCCTGTCCCTGCCCTGTCGTTTGGTTCAGCAACTGTGTTTATCTGTTCTTTGTTAGTCCTTGATCAGTTTGTCTATGTATGAGGGCCGTCCAGAAGTTATCCAGCCACATAATGAGTGGATTACATGTAATAGTCCAATTTATGTTTTTAGTTCCCGCACCGTCAGTCGCCGATCCTTGTTGATTGCAGCCACTATATACACTATAACACCATGTTCTAGCCACTAGTATCGTTGAAGCATTTGTAGTACACTTTTATTTGTGCTGCACCCATAGCACCGACTCATCTGAATAGTTTCCGCAGAAGAATGTTCACGCTCCTTGGCTGCCAGGTTAAGCAGCGGTCACAAATACCCATGTGCATGGCTGCTACCACCATACGATCAATTTTTCGATCATTTCCTATGGTTTTCTTAAGGTGTCCTTAAAAGAATCCAGCGTTTGTAGCCTTAGGTCGATGGTCTTGTCCAAGATTTTCTCCAAATGTGGCATGAAATCCACTCTTCAATCAACTTAGGAGTGCCTTCGGAACAACCTAACAACATAACAACAACGTGTGATGTTCATGGATCATTTTGATTCAGAAGACAGGTCCAAAAGCCCATCCTCCTACAGAACTCCTAAAGTTGTTCATGGGTCAAATAACATCCACCCACATTGTGCGCCTAAGCCAATTTTTTAACACCAGAGAGTGTGGATAGCCACCACTTTATATAACACAGTGCCGACAGACAGGAGATGTTCCTACTAACTACTTAAGAGTGCCGTAAGTTGCACACATGGGTGCTGTACAACCACTTTAAGAGAAGAATTTTTTTATAAGATCGGCTTAGGTGGGCTGTAGGAGGCTCCCAAGGCAACCTTAAGGCAAATGTAAGAACTCTACGGCCACCGTCTGATATAAAAGTAAACCTTTATTCTTAAGATGCCATAATATGTTCTTAAGAATTCGGGTTCAGGTTCGTACGAATCTCCCTGTTTCTCCAACTTCTGCAGAAGTCGGAGGAACAAAGAGATTCGTACGAACCCGACGTTTGTGAGAATATTTAGGTTTTACATCGGTGTCACGCAAACTGTTCTCGTTATATTAATAACATATACTTCATAGACAGACCTCATATACCTTGCTGTGTCAAAGTATCATTACAAAGACCTACAGTATCACCTAACATTAAGTAACGTTCTATCAACATTTTCTGATTTCTCTGGTCACTCGTATGTGCTTCGACTTTGATATTGCCTTCCTGTGCTTTGAACCCGGATTTGCTGATGATTAGACTTTTAGAAGCTGCAGCCTTGGCAGGCAGTGAGCATGTTACTTTGAGTTGGGATTGTTTTGCCAGTAAAACTTTGAAACATGCATAACAACACCAGGAAGACATACACTCCTCAATCTACAACATTCACAGGGTCTAGCGCACAATCTCATCATTACGGCACAGTGGTATCGCCTAAACAACTCTTTCAACTACCCCACATTATGATATTATATATAAAACACGTGTGCCATAAATTAATACATTTACAGCACTTGGCAGACGCCCTTATCCATCAACATTTTATCTCATCTTACATCTGAGTAGTTTAGGTTATGGGCCTTGCTCAAGGACCCAACAGTGGCATCCCAGTGGTGCTGGGATTTGAACCTAGGACGTTCTGATTAGTAGTTCAACACCTTAACCACTGAGCTACCCCTGACCTAATAGCTGAATAATGCATGTACGTGACAGAATATGTCAAATAATTAATAAAAAGTGTATTTTCTGCTAAAAATTCATTGTTTTTTAAAATCCTGATGACTGAGACAGACGCAGGTCATTTTTCTATAAAATCACTCTGACGGTATGGTACAGGTGAAGGACAATTCTGGCTATATTATTTTTTACCATAATTCTAGTAATGTGCTATTTGGTGGACAATGTCCTGTATAGCTCAAACTATTCAGGAAAATGCGTCCAAAGTGAGAAGCCAGAAAAGATTATGTTTACACTTTTGGATCAAATCACCTGTAAAGAAGTCATAAATCAACGCAGCTCAATGGTTTCAACCTGCCATTTAGGCATCATCATTACAGCTGCACGAACTGCTTGTTCAGTCCTGCCTAAGTGACCTTACCGTAGTCTTCCAGCATTTGTACTGCTGTGTACTTTGAACAAATTGACATGTTCTGCTGTAGCTTTAAGTGTGTGTATGTGTGTGTGTGTGTGTGTGTGTGTGTGTATTTGTCCATCCTAGCATCCTGGACCACTCCCAAGCTATTAGTCTGCCTCAGCATCCACCACCCACTTAGACCAGCTGACTCTGCCTACATCCCCCCACCCTCTCTCTCTTCACAAATCTGTGACATATTTCAGTATGTTGATAAAAACCGGTCCTGCAGAGATGCTTAAATTCCCCATAACAACGATACAGTGAGGCGAAATCAAGGCTGAGCATACCTATTCCTTTTCTCCGTGAAATAAAAATGCTCATTTCACATGCAAAATGGGGGAACGGATGACTTCACAGAAGCGTGTCTTTTATTTGTTCATCAGCGCATCTAAAAAAACGAGGCTTCTACTATAACGAACTCACTTTAGACAGAAACTTTAGCGCAGCAATAACAGCGGACAACCTCAAGTTACTTAGCCACCATCTACCCGACTAACATTAGTGATAACTCTAATGCTGATGATTACCTTCTGAAAAGAGTGACTGGTTTGGTCAGTTGTATAGATTTAATCAGGTACTATGTCTGTATATTAATTTATCTAAAGGTAATACTGCTATGAAAAAGTAGTTAGAAGTAGGGAAGGGGAACTTCACACTGGTTACAGTGTACGTACATAGTCATGTTGATCTGATGTCAGACCACGTTGAAATTTCAAGTTGACATCAAAGTTGTGTGACTTTCATTAGTTATAGGCTGAGAATTTACAATAAAAAAAATGTAAGTTACAATAATCATAAATCTCAGAATTTTCCAGCCTCTGACTCCAAAGAAAGCGCCACCTCAACTCAGACTTGCTACACAGAAAGTTGGGAGGATCTCCTCGACTTCAAGTGATACTTGATACTTGAAGACCCGATTCATCCACCATTATGATAGAGCAGGTCCTTCAGCCGCCTCCTGTAAAGTTCACAATTTATAGCTTGTTGATACCAGTTTTTCCCAAATGAATTTCCATTTCTTTCCACCAGTAGGACTGACGACGTCCTCATGGTTGTTTAAAGTTCTGGGCCACCAGAAAGTTGCCCGAGTTGTCCAGCGGTGGCTGTCTTGTCCTGCCATGTGTCCAGCCTATCTTACTTTCTGCTCGCTGGCATCTTTGTAGATTTGACATAGAGCAAGTAAACATATCACTAATTGCTGGTAAGTTCGTGACTAACAAAAGATGTTGAAGTCAAACCGGGACTTCTGACTGAATAACAGAACACAGTTATGAGAGTAAAATCTCTCTTTATTTCTCTATATAATCCCCTGCTACATTAATGCACTTATTCCAGTGTTTCACTAGTGCTCGGATACCATCAAGGTTGAAAGTTTTCTCAGTATGCAGGAGCCATGATCAGACTACCTGCACCATGTCTGAAACCCTAGCCTCCCAGGATCTCCTTTAAACGCCCAAACATGAGGAAATGGCTTGGATCGAAGTCAGGAATGTATGGGGGACGTTGCAATAACTCCCAGCTGAGTTCCTATAGCGTGCAAGTGCTGCTCAGAAATCATTGTGTTTACAGTTTCCACAGACAGAGACGTCCTTTATGCAAGTTGCCAAAAGGTTATTTGGCGATATTCAAGGATCTGAATACTGAAGTCTTTTTATCTTTGAAAGACAGGCATATTTACCAGGTACCCAGGTGCATAGTGGTCATATAGTAGGCTACAGATGCATAAAGAATAAATTTTATCACCTCACGGAGATTTGGATTGAAATTTAATCCAATTGTAAGGTGCTTAGAGATTCCCACTGCTTTTAAAAATGAGTTGGTGGAATTTAGCTGCTATTGTCCCTCAGTGTTATGTCCTGGGGTGGAGCGGCGTCCCATCCCGGGTGTAATCCCGTCATACGCTCAGTGTTGAGAGACAGGCTCCGTATCCAGTGCAACCCTGACCAAGATGAAAGCATGAGTCGTCTGTGCATTCTGTAGTTCTGATGAACGGTCATGGTGACTGAAGCAGAGATGCAAATTTTGTGCTTACTAAAAAGAAAAAAGAAATTACAAATATGGAGATTTCATTCTGAATTGTAGCAAAAGGTCAAAAAGATATTCTTTCCCCAAAAAAGGAGTGAAGCGTTTAAAAATAGGCAAGACAGACATGTCTTTAATAAAAAAAAATTAGTGATATTCAGAAAAATTGAAATACACTACCGTTCAAAAGTTTGGGGTCACTTTCTAACTCCATGATGGTTCCTGATTTTTATTTCTTTCTACATTGT
>JAOVVA010000017.1:20693616-20708318 GCA_028565275.1 Leiocassis micropogon
CCTTCATGAGAGCCAGTTTCATTATGGTGCTTGACGGATTTTGCTAATGCACTTGACAATACTGTTCTTGCAAGAACTATTACAGAAAGGCTGACCTGAGATTTGAATATTGGAATAAAATGTTGTTATAAATAACAGTCTTAAATATTAGCATTAAAATGAAATATTATTAGTATCAATATAATGTTTACTGTAAGTCAAGTATCAGGTTTGTTCAGGTTTGTTCTTATACACCAATCAGTCATAACATTATGACCTATACAAAGTGAAATGAACACCATTGATTACTAATCACTAATTATCACCAGTAAACTGGTGACACCCGAGGCTCCCCCATGGGAACCAAAGGCCTGTCCAATCTGATCCCAAAGAAAAGCCAATGCAGCACAGATCACCAAATACACCCACAGCACCCAAAGGATCTGCCATTAACATCCTGGTGACAGACACCTCAGCATACCCCCAGAGGCCCTGAGGAGCCACACCCTGAGCTGCCCCGGTAACACAAGGGGAACCCAAAACCAAACCGAAGTGATTTTAATGTTATGGCTAATTGGTGTGTACATTATATTTTATACAGCAAATCACAATGACTTGCATACTTTACTCTCCACATAATCTCACACTCATACCACATAAATTAAAAACAGTGATTTTCTTTTGGAAACATTTAACACATTTGGAAAACCCTTGGTGGTGCTGGGGTTTAAACCTGGGACCTTCTGATTAGTAGTGCAACCCTTAACCAGTGAGCTACCTCTACCTACATAGGCATGTCACTCAGTAATTGATTATTATTCTATTATACCACAATACTGTCCAACTTGCTTTATTCCAAATTCAACCACTGTAACCTAAAAAAAAAAAAGAGATCAGCCTTAACACAAATTTTTCGATTTTCTTTAGGAAAGACAAATGCGAATAGAATATGTCCCTCTGTCACTAGTTACTTTTTCAGTTAACCCTTTTGCATTTCAGCACCAGTATGAAAAGCAGGGTGGCCTGTTTGGTTTTGCTGACATAAAACATAATGGACTTCCAGTGTGACTGGCCATAAAAACACAGACAGTTCTGTTCTGAAGCGGACCAAGGCAACCAGCTGACTTCAAAGCCCAGGGCTGTTCTTTCAGGGAAGACAGGAGCTCTGAACTCCTACTAAAGTCCCTTTTATCCTGCGAGGGGTCATCTTTGTGAGACAGGAGAGAAAAAAAGAGAAACAGAAAGCGAGACAGGACCCAGGAGGGCTGCTCCATATCAGGAGGAAAGATCACTGGAGATGGAGATATAAAGGTGTCGCTCTCTCACACTCGCACGCTCACATTCTCTGTTTAACGCCCGGCCTGTTCCTCACTTGTTCCTTTATTCTCACTGTCTAGCAGGTTAGATCTGCTCTCGATGACATGGAATTCCTCTGTGCAGGCCTGTGTCTGGCGTGTGTGTGTGTGTGTGTGTGTGTGTGTGTGTTCTGTCACTGGACCCAGCTTTTGTTCTTCAATTATAGATCACATTCAAGCGGCCACAGAGCTACCATCTTATTCTGCGACAACACAAAAGAACCCGAGAAACAGTCTAACGCTGGCTGCTTTCGTCTGCTCCAATGTAAAGCAATTGAATTCTCAAGTCTAACTGGTCAGAAGGTGCTGATTAATTTTCTTTAACAGCGGCTCTGAAAGTAGTCTCGGCTAAAAGGCAAATCACCGGTTTATTTTATGGCCTTTATTAAAATATTTAATAATTTTTATAGCAACAGCTTATTCACAGGGACCTTTATGGCAGATGTTTCATATAATCTGAGTGTAATAATGTAAGAATTGAAAACTGTATTGCTATTAAATAAAGAAATCATTGAAGTACTGAAGGAAGCCTCTGGAATAATTGAATTTGCTTTTTATTTTTGCAATTATTTGCAATTTTGCTTTTTTTGCAATTATTTATAGGTGCTATAATTAAACATATACCCGCTATACCAGGAAGTAACCTGTTTAGTGACCCTCTACAATATTACATGCAACAATTAACAGACAAAACATATATAGTAATGTGTGATAGACCGTTTACAGTATTATTTACAGTACTTTTACTATACTGTATATTCATACAGGAATAATTCCTATATATACAGTATACCCAGTTCTAAATGCTTTTCTACCAACTTTTGCTTATTATACATAAGATGATTATTACTGACTGCACTATTAGAAACGTTAAAGGATCTTTAGTGCCACCTCTGGGGGATTCCTACTGTATGTGGACGTCTACTAATACTAGCGCTTGTTGTTCTGCATTTTAACATTGTCTGAAAAAAGTACACTCGATATTCTGGTTCAATAGTATTGGACCCTGGCTTTGTTTGAGTTGCACTCTTTCATTACCGTTGACCATCAGTCTCACTCTCTCACTGTTCGGTATTTTGTCCCCATAAAGTTTCGATTTAGCACTGTAATATGTGCTTCAGGTGGCACGGTGGCTTAGTGGTTAGCACTATCGCCTTGCACCTCCAGGGTCTGGGTTTAGTTCCCAAATTGCTTGTAGTATGTGAAGGTGAGTGTGTATGTCCTGTGATGAATTGGCACCCGTCCAGGGTGTACCGCGCCTCATGCTCAAAGTCTCCTGGGATAGGCTTTAGGCCTCCTGCAACCCTGTATACATGATAAATACGGTATGTACTTGTCGTTCTGGAAGAACCCTAAAGTTTCTATGTTTAACCCTGCAGCACATGCTCTATGTTTTATGTAGAATCCTTAGCGCACCACACAGCCAAATCAAATTGACATACCATAGGCTGACATTTACAGAAGACTTCAAGCACAGTACAGTGATGAGATTCTAAGCCGCAGTAAAACATCTAAATGGTACAAACGTTTTAAAGAAGGCCGCATGTCTGTGAATGACGATCCCGCTCTATGTGGCTGCAGTCCTTCCCATGAACATTCACTGAGTGGAACGCGCCTGATCTTTAAAAATCAACAGATAACTTGCCACCAACTTGCAGAGGGGACGCATCTGTCTGTTAAAACAGAACGCTATTTGTACATTACAGGAACTCGGCTGGCAGTTATTGCCACATCCCCTGTACGATCCTGCCCTCGCTCCGAGCCATTTCAATATGTTTGGGCCTTAAAGAAGTTCCTGAGAGGCCATCGGGTTAGCCTTTATGGTATCCAAGCAGTAGTGAAATGATGGCATAAGTGCATTCGTGTAGTAGGGGACTATATAGAGAAATAAAGGGAGTTTTTACTCTTATAACAGTTCTGTTATTCTGCATAATTAAAAGTCCAGGTTTCACTTGAACGACCATCATATAAGCTCTCGTGCTCTCTCTCTCTCTCCCTCTTTTTCTCTCACACACACACACACATACACGGAAGTGCACTCTCAGCCTGAAATGCACACTCTCATTCCACAAGCCTGCAGTATTCCTCCCATGTGGCAACACTGCAATTCTGCCTAGGCCTAGGGTTAAAGTCACACACACACACACACACACACCTGCATGTTAGGCAGCATTACAATACTGTATAGAACAGAAGACCTCAATCTGGGAATATTAAGAATACTGAATTTATATATTCAAACTACACTTTAATCATATTTTGATTGTAATTACTTAAACTGTGGGAAACCTGGGTGTAATTAGCTGGATGTGAGATTTTATTACATCACGTTAAAAACATCTCATTCAGATTTTACATAGCTGTTTGTGTTATTTTGCGTCCAGACTGCCTTGAAAAACGTTTGTATTATACGTGAAAGAAAGGCTAGTTTCGGTTTAACAGGAAAGTACTTCTGTAATTGACTGAATAATTGTATTAAATTATTGTAATTTCAATAGAAAGCAAAGTGATTTTCTAGCTTTTTATCACATTTATTCTTAGGGTGTTACATGTCAAACAACTCCTTTTGACTGTGTGTATGTTTGAGTGACAGTTTGTGAGCTTGTGTAAGCTTTCTGTGTGTATGTGTGTGTGTCTCTACTTGTTAGAGGGGCGACTGTGTCACTGGTGTTGTGTGTGAAAGAGTGAGCAAGAGAGAGAGAGAGACAGAGAGAAAGAGAGAGAGAGAGAGAGAGCGCGAGAGAGAGAGAGCGCGAGAGAGAGAGACAGAGAGAGAGAGACAGAGAGAGAGAGACAGAGAGAAAGAGAGAGAGAGAAAGAGAGAGAGAGAGAGAGAAAGAGAGAGAGAGACAGAAAGAGAGAGACAGAGAGAAAGAGAGAGAGAGACAGAGAGAGAGAGACAGAGAGAGAGAGAGAGAGACAGAGAGAAAGAGAGAGAAAGAGAGCGCAAGAGAGAGACAGAGAGAGAGACAGAGAGAGAGAGACAGAGAGAGAGAGACAGAGAGAAAGAGAGAGAGACAATTTTATTATAGAGAGTTATATGAGGCGAGAGGCTTGATAATATCTGTAATAATAATAATAATAATAATAATATAGTGTCATAAATCATTCACGCACGCCAACAATACACTTTGGTCATTCCAAAGTTAAAATTGCAGGCTTTCTAATTTTCTTTATACCAATCTGCTTTAAATACCTGGGCTGTTTAATTACAGTGATATAAAAGTGTATTTTTAGCTAGTTAGCTGTGTTGTGGAGCATTTCATGATGATGCTTCATAATAAAAGAAGGGTTTACATGAAAACATGGTCTTTATTTAGTTTATTTACCGTTCTGCTTTTCTCAAGTGTTCTCATCGTGCATTCAACCATTGTACCGGAGAGCTGAAGAAAAATGCAATAACTAGAAAATGTGGCCAGTTTTAGATTAGATTAGATTCAACTTTGGAGTTACTGATCAGAAGGTCGGCGGTTCGAGCTGTAGCTCCGCTAGGTTTCCGCTGTTGGGCCTTTAACCCTGTCTGCTCCAGGGGTGCCGTAAAAATGGCTGACCCTGCACTGTGACCCCTGCCTACTAACACAGCTGGGATATGAGAGGAATAAAGAATTTCACTGTGCAGTAATGTGTACTGTATATGTGATGAATAAAGGCTGAACTGAAATGCAGTTTCAGAAATGCAGTTTATATCCTGAAGATGTCAACAGTCTGCCACTTAGTTGGCCAACACTGTGCTTGCTAGCCAAAGTGTATTTATACATGGAACAAGATGTTGGTTCCTTTATTGCAAGACTATCGATTGTGTCAATTCTGTAAACATGGGAGTTTAAAGAAAATGAAAACGCAATTAAACCGATAAAAACACACACACACACACACACACACACACACACTACGGGAACGCCAATGAACCTAATCTGCATGTCTTTGGACTGTTGGAGGAAACCGGAGTACCAGGCGGAAACACACCAAGGAAACCCACCAGAACATGCAAACTCCACACACACACAGACCTGAGGCGGAGACACAGTACCAACCCCTACGCCACCATGCCGCCAATAGTTTGAGATAATGAATTTAATAGGAAGAGGTTACTGACTTTCCTAAATATTCTGATGTTAACTAGAAAGTTATCCAATATCACGCTGGCTGTCAATTTGAGATTATTTTTGTTTCAGGACTAAAATGTGTGAAACTAATTATAAAAGTCAGGATATCATTTTCTTTCTTGCATAACTTTTAATATGGGTTTGTGTATTATTGACTATGAACCCGGGTCAAACCGTCATTTAGAAATTCCAAACAGTGTAATATTAGCATGCAGTGAACATTTGATACTCCATGTCGGCAACCTGCCACCTGTTAACGTGCTTCGCATTCAGGGCTAATACCAGATTAAACAGGCTAACTGCTAACATTATGTTTAGTTCTATCAGGATAACTCATCTGGCACAGCAAGCTCAGCACATGCACAACGTACACAGGGCAAATGTGACAACTTGCAAAAAGAAGTTATCTATTAAACATTTAGTCCAAATATCAACCATTCTGATATTTCTTTAAGGTGTCCATAACGACCCTGCTTTATTTCTCTACTTTAATCTCCAATAACCCTTCACACCATATGTCACTCACTCACTGTCTTAATCCCGTATACAGGGTCGCGGAGGTCCTGGAGCCTATCCCAGGAGACTTAGAGCACGAGGCATTGTCCACTCCCAATCCATTGCAGGGCACACACATACTCACACACTCATTCACACACTATGGGCAATTTGGGAACACCAATTAGCCTAATCTCTATGTCTTTGGACTGTGGGAGGAAACCAGAGTTCCCAGAGGAACCCACCAAGCATGGGGAGAACATGAAAACTCCATGCACACAGAGATGAAAATCAAATATGGCTGTGAATCGAACCCGGACCCTGCAGGTGCAAGGGGATTTATTTGGTGGCTTAACCACTAAGCCACTAAATAAATCATTCATTAGGTATTTTATTTTGCTTTGGGTCACGATGCATCCTGAGCTTATCCCTGGAATACTGGGTGTGAGGTGGGACAAACGTTTTTCATACATACACAAATCAGACACTCATTGACACCCAGAGGCCCATAATCTGGCATGTTTTTCGAAAGTGGGTGGAAACTACAAAACCCAGAGGAAACACACATGGACAGAAAGAGAACATGCAAAACCATCCAAAAAGGACCGCAGGATTAGGGTTGAACTCGGGACCCAGGAGCTGTTGTACACCAAGTGCCAGCAAAATCATAAGTCTAATACTCTTGAAATAAAAATAAAAAGTACACATAAGATGAGTGACCAGCATATAACGACAGGGCTTAATTAATCCTGTAGCTCAGAAGCTGGTATGGGCCAAGTTTGAAAATGATTACACAGTGCTATCATTTAGCAGCTTGGATAAATAAGACAGCATTAATACCGAAGAAAATGAAAAAGATACTGGAGAATATGAGAGGGATATGGCTGATACTGGAGTAGACTACAAGTGGGAGCAACAATCATTAGGATCACTCTGCACCAAGTGACCAGGCCACATCCCAACCTGAATCTCCATAATACATCATATGGCCAAAAGTTTCCGGACACCTGATCATCACTCCAACCTAAGCTTTTTGAACCTCCAATTTCAGATTTACTCATTATAATATCATCCACACATCTGAGAAGGCTTTCCACAATAGGGGCTTTCCACTCATTCAGCCACAAGAGGATTATTAAGATGTCACGTAAGGGGGTCTGGAGTGCAGTCAGTGTTCCAGGTCATCCCAAACATGCCACTGTGGTTGAAAACAGGGCTCTGTGAAATACCCTTGAGATCTTCCATTCCAACCTCTCAAAACATGTCTATTGAGCATGCTTTGTGCACAGGGACATTTTACTTTTGCTTTTACTGCACCATGGTTAAGTCTCAGTGAATGGAAATCTCAATGCTACATCATACGAAGAAATAATAGACAACTGTGTGGCAGGGGTAGCTTAGTGGTTAAGGTGTTGAACTACTGCTTGGAGGACAGTCCCAGGTTCAAAACCCATAACCACCAACAAGTTGCCACTGTTGGGCCCTTAACCCTCAACTGCTAAGATGTATAATAAAATAAAAATGTACATTGCTCTGGAGAAGGGCGTCTGCCAAATGCCATAAATATGTGTTTTCCAAAGATTGAAATATTAAAGAGACAATCAGGGGTCCACATATACAGATTTGGCCATACAGTGGATGTCTAAATAGCTTGGACAATATTTAGGTTTTAATGCAATCAAGATCTAAGGTTTGGGTTTTGGCCCTTTTCGCACCAGAACTCAATTAACCCAATTTCCTTTCCAATAATCATTTGCACCTTTAGCATGCAGTCTGTCCGAGATGGTACATTCGTTGTGGTTTAAAGCTCTTCCACTAAAAACTAATCAAGGGTGCATAAGGTCCATTACACCATAATCAGCTATGGAATTAAGACCACCTGCCTAATATTAAGTAGGTCCCCTTCTGCAACCAAAACTGTGATGCACTGTGTGTGTGTGTGTATCCTGACATCTTTCTACAGTATGAGAACCAGCAATAACTTTTTCCTCAATTTGAGCTCATGTAGATCAGTGAGCTTTGGTCACCCATGACCCTGTCGCTGGTTCACGGGTTTTCCTTTCTTGGATCACGTTTGTTATGTCTTGACCACTGCAGACCGGGAACATCCCGCAGTTTTGGAGTTGCTCTGATCACATCGTCTAGCCGTCACCTTTAAATCCCTACATTTTCCCATTTTTTTTGCTTCCAACACATACCGCCTAATATACCCACCCACTTCCAGCCGCCATTGTAACGAGATATTGTAACTGTAGCTACTGTGAGAACGGCCAGAATCTGATGGCTTGAGGACGGGGTCAGAGCAACTCCAAAACTGCAGCTCTTCTGGGATGTTCCAGGACATACCAAAAGCAGTCCAAGGAAGGAAAACCTGTGAACTCGTGACAGTGTGATAGGCAGCCAAGGCTCACTCATGCACATGAGGAGTGAAGGCTGGCCTGTGTAGTCTGATCCAATAGAAGAGCTCCTGTAGCTCAAATTGCTGAAAAGGTTAATGCTTGTTGAGATAGAAAGGTGTCGGACACACAGTGCATCATTGTTTTGCTTGTAGAAAGGGGGGACCTACTCAATGTTATGGCTGATCAGTGTTCCAGCAGGAATTATATGACAGGTAACACAGATGTAAGAGGTGTAATGGAACTACCCCAGTGGCAAGGAAAGATACAATTACATGTTGTGCACTCCAGTGTGAAAAGGCTTACCTGAGCCGTCCATGATGCTGCAGTGGTCTGGTCGCGCCTTGGAGCCGAGGGTCAGTGCTGACAATCCTCCTCCTCCTCCTCCTCCTCCTCCGCCGCTGCTGCTGCTGCTGAAGTCTCCGCCGCCTCCTCCTCCGCTATCAACCAACTGCAAAGATTCATAACCATCATAACCGCTCCGCTTCTTGTAGCCCCCGAGCAGGCTCATGAGCACAAATCGTCAATTGCTTTCAAACGAGGTCGCTTCAAGGTGGTGTGCGCATCTTTGGGCTCCACTCGGTGGAGAAGCATAGGAGGAGGAGAAGGAGGGTGGAGATGGGACTAATGCATCACATCCCAGTTCTGCCTAAACGCAGCGTCTCTCCCTCCCTCTGTCTCTCTCTCTCTCTCTCTCTCTCTAGTCTGAATAATGAAAGAGGAATGTTTCGGCATCATGAGCCGCATTTACTGCGGCTTCTCCATCCCCTTTCATCCAACAGCACTACCTACACCGCCTGTAGACCGCTGCTCGCCCGCATGAGCACCGGAGATGAGTGTGGAGGGGGTTGTGAAACTGGATAGCCTGGATCCCTGTACAAAAGGGGAGCTCAAAGATTCAAAAGGAGGGTATGCAATTTGGTCTACAGTTTCAGTCTTCTAAATAATTAGAATAAACAAAACTAAATGCAAACGTATGGAAAGTAATAATAAGAGATAGAAGTTCCCCTGTGGAAATAGTGTTTGAGTGTTTTTCCAAGTGTTTAGCTCACCCCTCTCAGAGCAGGAAATGGTTCAGTCTGCCCCGCACACACAGAGTCAGCTCTTAAACGTTTACAGGCTTTACAGGCGGCTTATCCAAGAAAGCAACAATTAGCACAAGAAGAAATTATACAGCAATATGTATTATTATTATTATTATTATTATTATTATTATTATTATTATTATTATTAATATTAATATGAATGTTGCTTTGTTGATTTAAACAATAATAATAATAATAATGTTTTAGATTTTTTACAATTATGATTCTAATTCTTCTTCTTATTATTATTATTATTATTTATTTCAATTTGTTGTTGATATTAACATTATGAATATCATTGTTATTATTTACTTTTTGGTATTTTTTTCATTGATGGCCCAATGTGTAATAATAATAATAATAATAATAATAATTTATATTATTGTTTCTATTTAAGCTAATATCTACCTATTTTTTATTATTATTATCACCATTATTATTATTATTGTTGTTGTTGTTGTTTACTTTTTGGTATAATTTTTTAAAAATTTTTGTATTGGCAGCCCAGTGTGTAAATAATATTAACACCACCAATAATAATAATAATAATAATAATAATAATAATTTAGAATTTCTTTAATAGAATTGGTTTAATATAATAAACATCTATTAATTATTATTATTAGTAGTAGTAGTAGTGGTATTAGTAGTGATAGTAGTATCGGTAGTAGTAGCAATAGAATTTGTTCGACCGTTTTACAGCTTTATAACCCTCCCCCTTTCAATAGACACAATACCGTATAAACAAACCAAAGGCTGTTAAACACACCCCCTTTACTGTGCAAGTCGATACACACTGCAATCAGTTATGTAGTTTATGAGCTTCCTGAATCCTTCATTTCTAAATGAAATAGACCTCTTTTATATATGAATATAACGCAGCGTTTTTTCTCCAAGCCCATTTCTCCAAGCCCACCTCTCCTCCTAGAGGCCCTGGACAGTCAGTTCCGCTGTTTCTTGTGCACAGGATCAAGACTTTAGTGCCGGGCTGATTAAAGCTTGTTTCATGCTGGAAATCTAACTGTGAGTGGGAAGAGCGTGACACAACCTGTGATTGTGATGTTCCTTCACTTCAGCCTATAATTAGTATCACACGTTTTTATTAAGGACTTAATTTTGACAGCACCGAATTAGGTTTAGTCAAATAAGGAAACAACAACGCAATATGAGGGCTGTCAGATGCACATGATTTATGCACGCCTTAATCTGTTGACAATACTAGCCATGGATTGATGTACTAATAAAATCTACTGTACATCAGCTATGGTTGCAAGGTTTTTCAGATTGCCTTTATTTGTGATCACATTATATTGTATCATTGATGGACACATAGATATATTATTTATTAATTAATGATCATTATTATTAACTATTATTATTGTTGTTGGTGGTGGTGGTAATAGTCTTGTCAAAAGCATTACATCGCCACAAAACCTATATAGCCCTCTTTGTATGTGAATGTGTGGAACAAGACAAATAGTTGAGTAGGAAACTAACTTTTAATCAACCTAGATAAAACATTTAGAGCTTTGTGAAGGGAAGCTATCCTGCCCAAGGCTATTTCTCTCCTGAAGAATGATTTAGTTCAGTGTCGGCTTGTTGGTGTGGCAAGCTTCCGTCTTTGGACTCATTACTTGGCAGCCACCAGACCCGCATGCTTTCTCTTAAGACCAACTGTGTCTAGGAAACTAAGCGAGGAGACACTGGGAACATAGTGCCGATGACGTCTTCCATACAAAAAGAGTCGTGTTGCAGTCTGCACATAAATTCTTGACCCTTTTCTGCACTGTTAGGAAGCAAGCAATAAAGCACTTCATTTTGCACTCTGGTTTGCTGTGGAAAAGGAAACCATCCCTCTTCTCAGTCTGTGGAGATTCTCCCTCCCCTTAGGTTTTGCCTTTATCACACTTATGCACTTGGGTGAAAACCACTGGAGCGTGGGTTAATAGAACACTACTATGAAGTAGTTGTTTAACACAGGTCTTGTGATCTTTTATGATGGTTTTAACTTAGAGACGTCTTGTAACCTCTTAAATAGTCATAGAAAGATAGGACAGTAAATTATGCTGGTCAAAGTTCCAAATGCTGATCTCCAATTCTCTATAACAGCCTCAGGTTAAATGAAGAAAATTGCTTTCTGTATTTCTGGTCATTTCAAGGAGTTAATTAAAGGAGTTAATTTAAAGTATAAAACAGTAGCTTTGTTTCCATGGTTTGTAATTTGAAACACTTCAAAGGCCTTCTTCTCTTTTAATACAAGAATGTATCACTGTTTTTATTATTGATAAATTATTATTATTATTATTATTATTATTATTATTATTATTATTATCTCATTTTTTGTGGATTTGTTGTATACACAGATAAGCCATAACATTAAAACCACTGACAGGTGAAATGAATAACATTGATTACCTTAGTACTAATGTTTATTACCAATTGCACTTACGACAGAGTCAGGTATACTTATAGTAGGTAGCAAGTAAACAGTCCGTTCTTTAAGGAGAAAGCAGGAAAAATAGGCAACCGTAAGGGAGAATTGGCATTCGGGCCAATTTGTGAAGAATGGGTCAAAGCACTTCCAAAAACATGAGGTCTCCATAGGTGTGCATACGGAAATAAGCCTGTTCTCATCCACAAGTTGCTTAAGAAGTTAATGCTGGCTACGATATAAAGGCATCAGAACTTGCAGGTTGTTGTATAACTTCAGACCAGTCAGAGTACCCCTCATGTTCAGACTCATGTTCAGTACTGGAAGCAGCTATAGTGGGCACGTGAGAATCAGAACTGGACCATGGAGCAGTCGAAGGAGGTGGTCGCGTCTGTTAAATCATGTTAACAGCAAAGGGTGTGTACGTACTGTAGTTTACATGGGAAAGAGATGATACCAGAATGCACTACGGGAACAAGGCAAGCCAGGAGAAGCAGTGTGATGCTCTGGGCAATGTTCTGCTTGGACACTTCCCTGGCATTCATGTATGTAGATGTTAAACTGACTCCTACCACCTACCTATATATTGTTATATAAGAACACCCCTTCATGGCAACCATATCCCATAATGGCAGTGGCCTCTTCATTCAGCGGGAATGCGTACCCTGCCATAACATAAAACATCTGGTTTAAAGGAACATAACAAAGAGTTAAAAGTGTTGACTGGGATTCCAAATTCCCCAGATCTCAATCCGATCTGGCACCTGGATAAAGATGTGCTGGATAAATAAGTCCGGTCCGTGGAAGTCCCACCTCGCAACTTACTGGACTTAAAGGATTTGCTGCTTTAGAGGTCCTGTGGAGTCCAAGCATCAATGGGTCAGAGTTGTTTTGGTGGCACAAAGGGGACCTACATACTGTAATATTAGGTGAGTGGTTTTAATGTTATGGCTGATTAATTAATTGATTGATTAATTAAGTGAGTTTTAAAGATGATGATAATAATAATAGGAGTTAGGAGGTAGATGGCTACTTTGGGCGTCCATTTTTTCTCATTTTTGTGAGTCCTTAATAAGTACTGTAAAATATATTGTTAGGTTTAAATTAATATGGATTTTTAGCTTGCCAGCTTAGCAACTTTGTTTTAAACATTTGTTCTTGGCAAAAAAAAAAAACTATCTTTTCTAAATGCTTCCGTTACAATCCTTCAGCTTGACTTGACTTATGAGTTGAGCGTATGTTTCCATTGTATTACCATATAATATAATGCATGTATAATTCCATGGTATTACTTCCTATAGCTTGCGTCTGCTGGATCCCTTTTGTCTAACTGGAAAATGCTAATGTGTTTCCTATCATCTGTCTCCAGGTCCCTCTATGACTTATACATGAACAACATTGGTTCTTTTGATGTACAAGATGTACAGGATGCACAGGACACCTGGTGAAAAGCTTAAATATGCTCTGTGTTAGTCCATCTCTCCCAATTCAGGGCCAATTAGCCAGTAAGTGTAAGCGAGGTGTGGCGGATGCATCAAGAGATTCTTCTCCCCTTAATTTTAAATCTTAACCCTGTTAAGACTTGACAATGGTGCACATCTCATTTCATTATATTCCTTGGCCCAAATGCAAGCAGACAAATCATTAAACAGCCCAGACAATTTCTTCTGACTTATCAAACATTCCACCATATCACACCTTTTCAGGTCCTCATAAATACAACTAGATAATACCAAAGTATTTGTTATATTTCCACGACTATGCTTCCAGCATGAAACTACATGCAGCATATTTTCACAGTTTATCTTGTTATTAGAAGATCAGAAAAAAATAAAATGCCTCCAGAATTAAAAGACCTCAAAAGGTAGATTAGTCGGTGCATTAGTCGGTGAAATGTGCATGCTCAAAAAAACATTGTCAGAAAACCCGATCGTGATGGTGTGCTCCACGACTGTCGGCCTTGGCGGAAGGGACGTCATCTCCATGGAAACAAGCAGACAGCGTGCTGCTACTTCTAATAATGAATCGTAAATAGGAACAGCATGTCAATAAATTAGTAAACTATGTTATACTACACTATTCTATAGGGTGTACACTAAATCTAAATCTAATCCTTTTTTGCCATTAAAGTATGGAAATTATCTAGCAAGGTTAGTTAGTACTCTGTTATATAATCATTTGTCTCATTAGACTTGGGCGCATGTTTAATAGAACTATCTCCAGTATCTGTCTATCTATCTATCAGTTTAGTTAGTCTTTCAGCTGCTCTCGTTGAGGGATCGCCACAGCGGACCAATTGATCCATGCAACAGTTTGGCACAGGTTTTACTCCGGATGCTCTTCCTGACGCAACCCTCCCAATTTATCCGGGCTGGGACCGACACTGCATCCAGTGGCTGGGGTTTGCGCATTGGCTGGGAATCAAACCCGAGCCTGAAAAACCTACCACTGTCCCAACAATGCCTTATCAGGTTAGTTAGTACTCTGTATTATTTACTTGGGCACATCTTACTCACTGTCATCTATACCGTGAGTATATATATATATATATATATGAGGCAGGGTACACCATGGACAGGATGCCAATCCATCACAGGGCAAACACACACACATGCACACACACACACACACACACACACACACACACACTACAGGCGATTTGGAACACCAGTTAACATAATTTGCATGTCTTTGGACTGTGGAAGGAATCCGGAGTACTTGGACGAAACCCGCCAAGCACGGGGAGAACATGCAAACTGCATGAACACAGGCCCAAGCAAGGCAGGACTCGAACCATCGACCCTGGAGGTACAAGTAATCACTACGCCTTGGGTACATGATTAATAGAAATATCT
>JAOVVA010000017.1:20717207-20733619 GCA_028565275.1 Leiocassis micropogon
CATACACATTCACATTCCATACAAACTTAAATAATTCTTTTGATTGTGTAAAGCTGCTTTGCGACAATGACAATTGAATTGAATTGAATTGAACTCCACCACCATGCTGCCAGATAAAAATGTCTAAGTTATTTTTAAAATTGGTTACTTATTTAGGTAAACAGCCATTGCACTAAACTCACTTGTATAAATCTATGACAGGCTTTGCCACATCTTTGTAGTGCCTCAGTCTGGCGACCAGAGCCTCTGGTTTATCATCTTCATGTTGAATCAGTGGCTCTCCGCTGATATCATCCACTCCCTAGGAACAGAAACAAAAAGTAAATAATACATTGGGGTTATGAATCCATGTACGTGAGTTTACGTGAGTGGGGTGTACCCAATGTACTCCCTGGGTAATTTCTAAAAATGTGCTATATACTGTAAATATACTGTATATATTATATATGGTAAGTGATAAAGATTTTTTTTCTCACTTAAGTTCCTCAACTATCATTAGACATATAAAACTTTTCCTTTACAGAGAAAGCTTGAATATATTAGTGCCAGTCATAGTAAAATATTTGTAAACTTCACTTGGTCTTAGAACAGCTGTGGAAGCAGATCAGACAGTACATGCATGCTAATTTCTGTACCCTCTGGTATTTCATACCAGCTCATGTTTTATGGACATCATGCAGTTCCATACAAGCTGTTTGTTGTAGCTATTTTATGACTTGCCATGTAACAATCTATTAACAACACCCTGTGGAATTCACTCTGCTATGATAGGCATGCACACTCACATTGCCTAGCTTTTCATGCTTTCTAGCAATCAGAAATCACTGAGCTCCTTAAATTTCTCATTAGCCACATTAAAACATTTGACATTTCACTGACATATCTACGTTAGATATGGATGGTCACATGACAAGAAGAACCTTCCTTTGTCACATATATATTATAGCACGGAGATATTCCAGAGCCATGATACAGCACCCCTGGAGCAGACAGGGTTAAGGGCCTTGCTCAAGGACCCAACAGTAGTAGCTGGGGCTTGAACCAACCACCTTCTGATGAGTCACCCAGAGCCTTAACAGGTTGAGCTACTACTGCTCCTAAAGGCTTTTTTCCATACCAGGAGTTGAACCTGGGCTGCCTGGATCAAAACCAGGAATGCTAACCCCTAGGCCATATGGGAAGAGAAAAGAAGCTGAACACATTTGGTGAGACGTAACACCTGCTCTCTTCCATAGACATGATCTCACAGGCATTGCTATTGCTCTGTTATTGCTTAACACTCAGTCATTTTGTGACAGTATATATATATATATATGTGAGCATTATATGGATTATATGCGTGCACTTGCACTCTGTTCTGTCACCTTATCTGAGGTTTTGCCTTTTATGTGAGACTGTCTGTTTCGTATTTAATATTTCAGCCTCTGCCTTGTTTTTTTTCTTTCTATTATTCATTTGCCTGAAAATTGACCTCTGCCTATTTGACATTTACAATTACAATTGTTAATAAATAGCTTGCGTTTTCCCTGTTACAGATGAGTCACATGAACTTGTGGCTCGTGAAATTTATGCGGTTTTTAGACACTTCACAAGTTAGCTTTCACATGTTTTTTTTGTTTTTTTTTAAAGAAGGTCTATTTTTTTATTGTTGAAAACTGTAAGTGTATGTATTCTCTGTAAGTGCATCCATCTTCCTCCATGACCATACTGTACAACTTAACTCCACGTTGTTGTTTTATGTTTCTTATTTCTTTCTTGCTTTGTTTATTTACTGGTGCATTTGAACTCAGAAAATCGCCCAAAAAAGTTCTTCCCTTTAGGAAAACAAATAATGAATCCAATTTCCTTAAAAAAAAAAAAAAAAAAAAAAAAAAAAGATTCCATCATTTAATGTCGGATTAAATTTAATGATTTTCTCACTGTGCAGGATAGGAAAGGAGAGACTTCTACCTGGACACGGGGAGGGTTAAATCGCATGTTGTACACCCTCCCACTGGCTGGGTGGATCCAGCGATGATGCAGTCTTTCCTTCAACGTCTCCAGGGGAATGTTAAGACTAATGACCAAGTCGAGCTCGCAGGCACTGTTCAGAGCCTTGGCCTGGGCTAGAGTCCGAGGAAAACCTAGAAGAAAGGATCATCATGTTAGAGATCCAACGGTTATGTGATTGCATTGGCTCCTTGATAGTGTTTAGGATCAAATTGGTGGAAAATAGTAATATTAATATTAGAATGTTTGTATGATATACTGTATCTAATGTGAATATGTCAGTAAATTGGGCTTTAGTGTGGCATATGAGGGTCCTATCAAAAAGAAAAGATTCATAGTATGGATTTCTGCACATACTAGGTAATTAAAAAGACACATAAATAAACTTTCACATTCACATTTTAATATTGAGTTCAGTGAATCTAAACAGTCCCTGAATTTAAAATTTTATCTTGAAGGCGAAGGCAGCCGGAAATATTTCTCGAGTCATCTTCTATACAAAATTTCACTAGCATCTAGTTTTTAATTGTAGTAATTAGATACAGTCACGGATTTCCCATTTCATATTTGTCACATTAGATCACTGCACATGCACCATACTGTTAAGCCCAAGACTGTACCGAAGTGTGTTCTGACCCGAACAGGCTCCAGTGTTTACAAACCTTGACGGAGATTAGGCTGAATTTGTGGCAACTTGTTTCTAGGTCAGACCCGCCCTCTCCGCTGTGCCAGGTTTTTTATATCTGATCTTTTAATGGGTGAAGAACTAAACAAGCAATCTGCTATTTTACCAAGCAAGGTCTGAAGTATTCACTTGCTATGTGAATACTGGTTATGTAACACAGAGTGTTATTTAACAGCCAATTTAGTATGTGAACATAGAGTACGTCTGCCATCTTCATCTAAACTAGTAACTCAAAAGGCTCGGAGGAAAAAAATACAGGAAAGTTACATAAACTTGGGATTCATATTCAGAAACTCCCAGTTCAGGATATGATGTCATATCGATATATCTGATCACACAGTAGTCATTTTCAGCGCTTCCCTCCTTTAAATGTAGTATTTACTTCAGATCGGTTAACAGAAACATGCAGACACTACAAGTTTTGGGAACGCAAATACTAAAAAAAAAAGTGCTAGTTTATTGGTTAACACTTTGCAGTAGCTCAAGTACAAGTAAAAACTCAAGTGCACCAGAAGTTGTGTCAAATATCTCACAGCACTTTGAGCAAGGACATAACAATAACAGAGTGAGATTGTTTACACAAATTATTTAACAGATAATTAATGTTTTTAGTCCTCTTTTAGTCCTGGTCAATTTGCACCTGCTGTATGTACTGTACATTCACTGGCCACTTTATTAGGGACTGCTCGACTGGATGTTAATGCAAATATCTAATCAGCCAAACACATGGCAGCAACTCAGTGCATTTAGGAATGTAGACATGGTCAGGATATAAAGGTGAAGATTAAACCAAGCATCAGGACGAGGAAGAAAGGTGACTTCGAATGTGACATGGTTGTTGGTGCCTAAGTATTTTGGAAGATGCTTTGCCTTGTTGATGCCAGAGGTCAAAGGAGAATGGCCAAGTCGGTTCGAGCTGATAGAAAGGTGACAGTAACTCAAATAACATTTTGTTTCAACTGAGGTACCCTTGTTAGCTAAGAACAGGAAACCGAGGCTACAATTCGCATGGGCTCACCAAAATTGGACATCGGAAGATTGGAAAAATTAGTCCGATGAGTCTCGATTTCTAGCTGCAACATTCGTTTGGTAGACTGAGAATTTGGCGTAAACAACATGAAAGCATGGATCCATCCTGCCTTGTTTTAACAGTTCAGGCTGCTGCTGGTGGTGTCATGGTGTGGGGGGGATTTTCTTGGCACACTTCGAGCCCCTTAGTACTAATTAAGCATTGTTTATACGCTACGACATTCCTGAATATTGTTTCTGACCGTGTCCATCCCTTTCAGCAGGATATCTCACCATGTCACAAAGCTAAAATCATCACAACCTGGTTGCTTGAACATGACAGAGTTCACTGTAATTAAATGGCCTTCACAGTCACCAGGTCTCTATCCAATAGAGCACCATTGAAATGTGGTGGAATGATAGATTTGCATCATGGATGTGCAACCAACAAATCTGCAAGCACCTGTGTCATGCAGTCATGTGTCATGGAATTTTACCACCACATTGTTGAATGTATGGCATGAAGGCAAAAGGGGTCCAACCAAGTACTAGCAAGGTGTACCTAATGATGTGGCCAGTGAGTGTATCGCTCTACAGTTCGCATTATTATACCATTGCGTAATTTGTCTTGAAGTTGTCTTGAGGCAACATTGTACCCTAACAGGAAATGTTGCCACACTTGAGAAAGAAGGGTCTCAGAAAATTGTTGGGTTTTTTTTGCAGCAAGCCAAAACTTGTCATAGATCATAACATGAGCGCCAATAAAAACACAGTTAAATGCGTTCTCATGACTGACATGGTATCTTTTCTTTCTTTCAGTCTGCAGTAGCTCAACCCATTTACAGTTAATAAGACGAAAGAAACTAAGCTTATAATGTTTATAAGAAACCGGAAAAGTGCAAAGTCTTCTGTGCTAAAGACTCACCGATGTTGGAAAAATTTAAACTCCAAAGTTATAGTTTTAACTCTTGGCTATTACAGAGTGCTGACACTGGAGACTCCTTCTGTAGATGTTAAACGAAGGGACACATACTTTACTCCTTTTTAAACAAGTTTGCATAGGATCTTCTAAATGTTTTTGTCAATTTTTCATCTGAAATACGATGCTTGATTTTGGAAAAGGAGTGAAATAGTAAGAAAGGCTAAGTTTGTTGTTATCAGTTAACCTAATTTGCCGTCACTTTTAAAAATGGCTCCCAGTGAACAGCTGAGCTGAGCACTAAGCTCGGGAACGGTCTCTTGGTATATGAGGTCACAACAGGGGGAAAACCTGATTAGCTTGTTTAACTCCAGGAATTATTTAGGAGGCACAGTGGTGTAGTGGTTGGAACTGACACCTTGAACCTTCTGGGTTTGATTCCCAACTCGGCTCTGTGTTCATGGAGTTTGCATGTTCTCCCCGTACTTAATGGGTTTCCTCAGGCACTCCGGTTTTCTCCCACGGTCCAAAGACATGCAAACTAAGCTAAGTTACTTGTGTGTGTGTATATATGTGAAAGTGTGCCCTGCGATAGATTGGCACCATGTCCATAAATCTTATGTCATAATGTCTCATGCCCTCCAGGCCCCTGAAATCCCTACTCTGTATGCATTTAGACTGTGAGAGGAAACTGGAGTGAACTATTGTGGTATAAATTGAGGTTAAAAACTATGGTATAAAAAGAACTGCCACCATATACCATCTGTTGCTTTTCTCTTTCCTCTAATCTAAATGCCTCTTCCCATGCCTTTGGGCAAACGGTTTATCCAGGCTTGATAAAACATTACAACACAGTCTAACCTGCCCCAATACAGCCGCCTAGCACATTTGCACAATGCTCAATTACCAAATCAAGGACAAATACTGTGAGTATTAACAAATTCTTAAATATGAAGGGCAGCATGCAGTTTTTTACAGTTTTTACATTCCATAAAAAATAAATAAACAAATAAATAAATAAAAGCACTTCCAGTCCATTCTGAAATATTATTTGTTTTGTAGAATTTACGGCTGAACTTACGTAATACTGAACTTCTTTTCATCTTTCATCTTCGCCTAGGGTATGTTACAGTAAGTTAAACATATGCAAATATCTAATTAGGTATGCACCATACTAGAAATGCCTGGTTAAACGTAAGATAAAGATAGTCTTATACCTATTTTTAAAATCACTATATACTGTACAGTATATCCTTCTTTTAGAAGGCAGTACTTAAACACATGTTTTTAGCAATCTGTGACAGTACATGACGGTACATGATAGGAAAATGCAACACTTGCAACCTTAAAAAACGATCTTGTTGCTTCTTTCTGTTATGTGATCAGTTTTTATTGTTTCCCCATGAGCTTCCCATGAACAATCTCACTCACTCATCTTCTATACTGCTTTATCCTGTATTTAGGGTCGCGGGGACCTGGAGGCTTAGGGCACGAGGCAGGGTACACAAGACCTGGAGGCTTAGGGCACGAGGCGGGGTACACCCTGGTCAGGGTGCCAATCCATCGCAGGGCACACACACTACGGCCAATTTGGGAACGCCAATTAGCCTAACCTGCATATCGTTGGACTGTAGGAGGAAACCGGAGTACCTGGAGGAAACCCACAAATCACGGGGAGAACATGCAAACTCCATGCACACAGAGACGGGAATCGAGCCTGGCCGAGAATCGAACCCGGAACCTGGAGGTGCAATTAATTAAATTGGGTTTCATGTATAACAAAACCCAAAACCTTGTGTCCTTGTGTTTGCTGCAATTTAGTATCAGTGATGTACAGTATGCTGTTTGTAACTCAAACAGCATATCACTGATACTAAATTGCATATCTACATAGCTGCAAACACAACTGCCGGTAAATTTGCTAATTTTGACTGTCAGGGGTAGATTTATAGTGTTTTGCAAAAATATATAATTTACACTGTGATCAAAATTATTTTCACATAACATTTGCCATTTGTGCTTTTTAACACCACTGTGTCTAAAACAAAATCTACATAATATTTTCTCTCAGTTTGTAATACTCTTTTGCATCTTTTCTCAAAAGTGTGACAATGGATTTATCTCGGTTTGCAGTGAAACCCATCAAATGATAGCAAAAAAATAAAAAATCTAAATGAAATCTTTTCTGAAATCTATTGTGAAAAATATTATTCGAAAGGCCCATCCAAATCCTGTTTTAAAGCTTAAATAAACGGCATGAAATATATAACTTTTTTTAAAAATTATATTTAGTATGAAGTATATATTTTTTTACTTTACCATCCAACAGCCAGCTGTGGCGGGTCATCTCCTCTAGCCGGGGAATCACCAGCCGGGTCATCACATGGTCTGGTACCAGGGCACCTCTCTCTATGTATGATTTAGCCAAACTTCCAGCCTCTAAAGAAACAGATTTGACTTCACTAATTCTTTCTTCTGATAGTTTTACACCATAAAACATTCTTTTGTTCTAACATGTTTTTATTATTTTAAATATTGCATAATGTTCAAACAACCATTTTAATTAGTGATGGTCCATCTGTGCCAAGATCTTTTATTACTACTGTAATAGAAATAAGTGATTTAAAAAGCATCACCACCTTATAGCTACAAGGTCCCTGGTTGAATTATGCCCTGTGTGGCATGCTTGGAAATATTCTGCACATATCCATGTCGGTGTGTTTGGTTCTGCTGTTTTCTTCAACCTTCCACATGAACTGGCTATGCTAAAATTGGTCCTAGTTCTAAAAAAAGTGTGTGACTGTCAATTCATTGTGCCGTGTGATGGAGCTAGAGGGCCATTCAGGGTGTCTTCCTGCATCATTCCCCAGGGATTTGATCCACCACCATGATAGAGTGTTTATATAAAGTTTAGACAACAACTCCCTTAGATATACCATATCCACATTTAAATGTGCATTTATTCATTTATTATACAGTAGGCGGCACAGTGGCTTAGGGGTTAGCACTGTCGCCTTGCACCACCAGGGTTTGTGTTCAATTCCCAGTTCAAGGTATTTGTGTGCATGGAGTTTGCACGTTCTCCCAGGGCTTGGTGCATTTCCTCCGGGTGATTCGGTTTCTGAAGATCAGGCTAACTTGCGTTCCCAAAATTGCCCGTAGTGTGTGAATGAGCGTGTAAGTGTGTGTGTGTGTGTGTGTGTGTATATGTTTGTGTGCCCTACAGTGAATTGACACTCTTTCCAGGGTGTACCCAGGCCTTGTGCAACGTATACAAGATAAACCGGTATAGACGATGAGTGAGTAAGTAAGTCATTTATTATATGATGAAATGTTAACGTCGCATTTGTGTCGTTTTTCCGTTCTGCATTCGACATTTACCTTTAGCTTCTAAAAACCAAGCAAATATGAGCAATCTGTGCATGAAGCAAATAAACATTAACTAAAATAGATACAAGCAAACACAGGACACTAAACTAAAACAAAAGAACAGACAGAAAGTGGATCTTCTCAGGACCTGTGCAACAAAACTCACTCACTCATCTTCTATACCGCTTTATCCTGTATACAGGAGCCAATCCATTGCAGGGCACACATACATACACACACACTATGGGCAATTTGGGAACGCCAATTAGCCTAATCTGCATGTCTTTGGACTGTGGAAGAAAACCGGAGTACTTGGAGGAAACCCACCAAGCACAGGGAGGACATGTAAACCCCGAGATAGGAATCGAACCTATATATAGATACTGTATATAATCAAACTTGGCTGGGAATCGAACCCGGACCCAGGAGGTGCAAAGCCACCGTGCCACCTGTAACAAAACTACCAGATTTAATTCATACACCAAACTCGTAAATTTTTACAAGTTAGCAGAATTTGAGATTCAATGGAAAATCTTACACAAGTGTTTAAGAATGCTGCTTCTATAAAAAAAATAAAAAATAAAAAACAAGCAAAAAAGACAACAACATGCAGCTGTGAACAATTAGGTTGCATTTTTTGCATATATTTAGAGGTGTGCGTTTCATTTCATTCGAATTTCAAAGCACTGCTATCTATCTATACTCGACAGCGCTGCGGATGCTTCTGGAATGTTCTCGAAATCTTGACGGCGCCTCAAAGCTTTTGATCTCGTGCGCTGAAAACTTTTGCCGATGCAAAACACGAAGTAAAAGGAGGCGCCCGCTCACACTCACTCACTCACTCGACTTTCACGGCTACGTGCTGCTTCGCACGCAGTCACACGCAGCTTCAGCTGTACAGTCAAATATATATTTCTATATTTACACGACGAGGGAGAGCAGCACGCACCCGTATTGGCTGCGATGTTCTCGCGCAGAAAGTCACCGCTGGACAGATGTTGCAGCCCGAAACTGCGTGCCACGCGCTCCGAGATAGTGCCTTTCCCCGAGCCCGGCGGTCCCAGGATCACGGCACGGAACAGCTTAGACATCTCCTTCCAAACCCTGAACCTGAACCTGCACAGGGGAGAGTCACAAGACACAAGCGCTCCATCATTAGTCACCTCACTTTATTTTACACTTTTTTTCTTAACTCAAGGCAAAGTATTGGGAAGAAAAAGAGACAGTGTGTAGGGGGGGGGGGATAAAATAAATAAATCAGTAAATAAAAATGGCAAACCCACCCCCAAACTGATGTGATGGCTCTTTCACAAACTAGAAAAAAAAAACAACCTAGTGCTTTTCCTGCTGTTAGACTAACGCGTTTATAAACGCTCTCCTCCCAACCGAGCTGCTGATGGTGAAGAGGACTGCCTCTTTATCTGCAAATCAATGCCCGAGAAGTTTAAACGCCCTATTTTTCAACCACTCCTCCCCAAAACAAAAAAAAAATGCAGGACAAGGAAGCGAGAGAGAGCGAGAGAGAGAGAGAGAGAGAGAGAGAGAGGGAAAAAAAAAACAGGCACGCACGGGATTCTGGGAGTTGAAGTTCTTCATGTCACTTGCCGTTTGAAGGCGTTACACATAGGGAAAAGTATATGCATCTCTACTTATTGTCATACAATAGCATCAATGGTGCTTTGACTACTGACATCTCTCATGTCATAATTCAATTCGTGTTTTAAAAAAAGAGCATAAATTTAAAATGATAATTTTGGCTACTGAAAACAGGGCAAAAGTTGTTGTTTTTTTAACATGAAACTTTTTTTTTTTCTCAAACAATTATGGACAATCATGCTCAGTAACGTGGCTACTTTCTGACAATCATTGTCTTCCCTGTTTGCACTCTACTGTTTGCACCAAGATCCAGGTCCCACTTCCCATACATTCCATTCTATAGTTATCTTTATTGTATTTTAGTGCAATTATCTTTTGTTTATTCTTTTGTTTATTCTTACATTTCTTATTGCTGCTGGTCTTTAAGAGCTACTAAACAAAGTTTGTTGTATCACTACCATGACAATAAAGTTTCTCTATCTCCTTATCTTTATCTTCACGGCTCATTATAATATGCATTATTGTATATATGTAGCATCATCTGCGATACTGTATTGATTTATATAACTTACAATTACTTAATGACATTATGTTTTTTTCTTTTTCTTCCCTCTACTACTGTTTGTGCAACCTGCTGCAGCTGTAACACAATAATTTCCCTCAGAGGTTCGATAAAGTATATCTATCTAGCGATAATATATTCATCCATCCATCTAGGAACCTCTGTAGTCCAACTAGGGACTGTACGAGATTTTGCAAAGGGGAAATGTAAAGTGGCACCAAATACAGAAAAAAATCATGTTATCACATTATTTTTATGTACTTCATATTTGTATCCATCAAAACTTTTGAGTTTGACACAACAATAAAACAAAAATGTATCTTTATTTAACTTTATGTATTTATTTTTATATATTTATTTAAATATTATTATATGGGTGTTCATACATTTACCTTAAATATATACATTTCATTTGATTTATATAAATAAATATAATTTTATTCAATGAATTAATAAAGAGAAATTAATATGTATAGCTTAAAGTAACCTCTCAGTTGCGGATGTTATAGAACTCATTTGCACTCATTCTGGACATTCATGGACACTATGCACGCTTATGGACATTGCACACCTGCACATTTACTTTATGCACATTTACACATATTTCTGTTTCAATTTTGCTCGTTGCACATAAACACATTCATGAATATTTGCACGCTCCCCAGACATCTTTTAAATATATGAATTTTATTTGGTTTATATAAATAAATATATAAATTTAAATATATTAAATTTATAATATATAAATTATTTTTACAATTATATATTACTATTAATTAATAATATTTATGCACATTTATGCACATTTACACATATTTCTGTTTTATTTTTGCTCGATGCACATAAACACATTCATGAATTTTTGCGCACTCCCCAGACATTTCTATTTAAATCACATTTCATCGCCACACTAAAGTTTTCCATATTTTTCTATGTTTGTACAGATTTTTTTTCTGTATTTGTACAGCTAGGTTTTTCTTATATTTTATATTTAGTTGTATCTTCTATAGCTATATTTACCTTAGCAAAATTTTCAATATTTTATTTCTTATCTTTTATTTATTTCCTATTAATAATCTTTTTTTCTTTTTAAGCATTCACTGCATATCATACTGAGTATGACTGTGTATGTAAAATAAAATTAAAATTTGAATTTATAGGGAATGAGATTTTACAAGACTCTCCTAGAAGCCTGCAAAAATTCATGTAGGATTATGGCCAGACTTTGTATTAGAGTAAAATAGGTTCAACAAAATGTTAAAGAGCAAATTATGTCATTTTATGTTCATTATATAAAAATGCATACATGCACAAACAAAATTTATTTAAGTTTCTCTCATAATTTATGACCATTTTTGCAATGAAATAAGACATCTGTAATTCTTTGAAATATAAAACAATACATGAAGTTAAATAACTTATTTGTATATCTACTGTATGCTAAGTACAAAAATCCTCTTGTTAAACTGTTTGTTGTTCTCCATTTGTAGATAATTCACTAGCCTACTGTTTTATCTAGACTATGCAGAAGTTTGCAATATCTTGATACTTTGAAACTTAATTCAATAAATGTCATATTTGAAAAATTTTATCTGATTTTTCTGAAACATCTGGTATCTCTGGATCATTTCAACATAAAGTTTCTAAGTAAGGTTTTGGTCCTGTATAAGCCACTATAACAGAACATATAGGTTTGTGGAGCTGTAACTGTACCAGAACCATAAACCCTCTTCTTCCGTATCATATTCTCTCATTTTTTTTGTTTTAGATCACCATCATCAAAATCTGTTAGACTGGGTTAAGATCCACTGACTGTGTATGCCAAAATATATGATTTACATTATTTTTCTACTCATCAGACCATTCCACCAGTCTTTATGAGTCAAATCACCCTGAGGAGAGAAATATTTTATCCTACTGTAGATCCTAGGTGTTCAACAACCTTGTCAGATAGATAGATAGATATTTTGGATGTTTTGGATGGAAGTTCATACAAAGTCCTACTGAGTTTTTTGTAATTAAACCAGTTGATATTTAAATTAATTTTTGATCTAATAGTTGTCATGTCAACATGCTTCCATAAAAAACAACTAGTGATGCAAACAAAGATGCATTAATATCCAGTGCTGTTGTAGAAGGTTCTACATTCTAATGCTATGAACTTTTTGCAACAAAAACTCTCCCTATGGTTTCTTCATTGTACAGCTGATTACATCTCTTGCAGAAGAGGAAGAAAACAACTTCTTCTGTCGTGATACATGAGGAGTAATGGGTGACAAAATAAATGACATTGTGACTTTGGTGGTTTTATTAATAAATATGCATGTGGAGAGACCTGACGTTACATCTGATTTTTTATTTATTTTTTTACACATGTAAAACATGACTGGAGGCACCTTAAGGTATAAAGGGAATTTATAAATAAAGGGACAAATCACACTATATGGATTGCAGCTTAATTTTTTTATTAATAATAATTGTTTTTATTAATATTTTATCTAATTAATATTTTATCTTTTATTGAGTGACATCACTGATTTAGTGTGTATTCAATTCTTACAGCACAACTTTTCCCCCTAACAACTTGTCTCACTAAGCCCACCCTTAAATATTTAAAGATAATTATATTTAACCATATTACATTTAAAAATGAAAAGCAGTCTCAGGACCTTTCAGCAAAACTTTTTTGAGTACAGATTGAGTCCCTGTGCCTTCTAGGAATGCATTTACATACACAGGCATGCAAAGTAAGTGTAATGTAAGTAGACACCACTCATTCCTCTTCTTAATATTAGTCATGGTTAAAAGGGGCTTCCTATGGTTGCACTTCCATAATAGCAAAACCGATGAAGAAAATTTATTGCTGCTCTTGGGTTCATTTGGATGCTCTCATCTCTTGAGGTTTTTTAAATAAGGGTTGTTCTCAAAGGTCTGAACAGCATAACAGTGTCTTTCAAAAAGATTTTTTTAATTAAACTTTAATTCTCTTAATGGTAAAAAGGAAATATTTCATGATTTGTAGATATTTGTCTCCAGGACAGTTCAACAGTCCAGCTTCTTTGGAAAACAGAAATTAATTAATTAATTCATTGTCTATACCACTTATCCTATACAGGGCCCGGAGCCGTGAATGTTTGGACTGTGGGAGGAAACCAGAGCACCCGAAGGAAACACACCCAGCACAGGGAGAACATGCAAACACCGTACACACAGACCCCAAGGTTTCTTTGGAATCTGAAAGATGTGTAGAGTACCAGTCAAAAGTATGTACACATCTTCTAATTTAGTGGTTCTTGTTTTGTGATTTATTTCCTACTATTTAGAGCAATACTTGAGATTTCAAAACTATAAAATAACACATATGGCATTAGATTAAGTAACAACATGAAAGACGCGAAGATCAGCTGTTCTGGATCAATTCTTGCAAGAACAATATTCTCAAGTGCATCTGCAAAACCCATCAAGCACCATGATGACTCTCATGAAGACCATCCCAGTTAAGCAAGATCAAAACTTACCTCTGCTGCAGAGGAGAAGTTAATTTAGGGTTACTACTCACCCACTCATCATCTATACAGTTTTATCCTGTATACAGGGTCACAGTGGGCCTGGAGCCTATCTCATGAAACTTAGGGCATGAGGCGTGGAACACCCTGGATGGGGTGCCAATCCATTGCAGGTCACACACACATACTCACACTCTCAGATGCTCTTTCACATACTACGGGCAATTTGGGAATGCCAATTAGCCTAATCTGCATGTGGGAGGAAAATGGAGTACCCAGAGGAAACACACCAACAACATGCAAACTCCATGCACACACCCAAGTCAGGAATCAAACGCTCAATCCTGGTGCGAGGCCACAAGGCTAACCACTAAGTTAAAAGGAGAGTAGCCTACTGCATATTCTGCATGCCTTCAGCATTGGTTTACAATGGCAAAATAAATAAAAATCAGGTCAGACCATGCAATTACAGTAGAAGGTGTGCTCGAACTGGTAGTGACTGGGAGTGATCATAATTATAACAGCAGAATTTGGTATATATATATATAATGTAGTCAGGAATCCGACATAATTTTTTTATTATCATAAAATTTTGGATGTCGGTTTACACCTTTGCATGCATTTGTACTTTTTTTTTTAATTGGATCTTCTTTAGGTTGCATTCCTTCACTGCCATTTTGCAGGATTCATGGGGTTAAGTTGTTAAGCTGTAAAGAAGGAAGAGCACTTGTTGATTGTAGGAGTGGCGCAGAAGAATTTGTATATCGCATCCCGTTTCTTTTCCCTTTTTGCATTAAATTACCTATCGTTATTAAAAAAAATATATATAGCTATATATTATTATTGCGACGCATATCCTTTTAGTAGAAAGGAGTCGGTTGGGGTGACGTCAGAGCAGGGCAGATGTGCGCGCGACGCGTTTTCTGGCACGTGCGCGCAACATTGACAACATGTTAAGCCAGGTGATCGTGTGTCTGTGTCTGTGTGTGTGTTTGGTTTGATTTTACAGCCTTGAACAAGACAACAACGAGAGGATTTTCTCAACACGACGCTTTAAGCTTTAACATCCGGAAGCTTTGGTGGTAAATTTTTTTTTTTTTTACATTTTTGTCACATGGCTCAGATTTTCAATAACAACAACAACAAATATGGCGCCGTATCATCACGTTGCGTCGCTCGGTGTGTGTGTGTGTGTGTGTGTGTGTGAGAGCTTTGCTGCGTCATGAAGAGAGAGTCACGCAAACACACACACACACACGGGCGAAGCGGGAAAAAGGCAGCGCAGGTGAGTGTGTGTCAGTCGTAACACCCTGTTTTCGTTCTACTCGTTACCTTGGAGATGAGTATTTTCCTTATAGATAGATGTATATGCGTACTGTTTATTTTGGACGCGCGCGCGTGTGTGTGCGCGTGTGTGGACTGGGCGTTAGCGCGCGGACACACACAAGATGCAGAAATAAAAAAATATACAAGCTTTAATAATGCATTAAGGCATTGCTGTATTTATAGAAAATAACAAAACAAAATTATTTGACAAACAGGTCAGTAACATTATTGATTTGTGACATTTCTAACTGTATTATCAGGTTGTGCATCGCATTCCTATATGCTTTTATCCTAAGCACTTTGCACAACCCGATTCTCTGCATGAATTTACACTGTTTTGTTGTTTATGATCGTCATTATCAATCACTATTGACGCGCGAACAAAAAATGCATGACGATCCGTCATTTCAAATGCTTGGAAATATGTAAAAATTCTCGTTTCTTGAGTATGGCGCAGATACTTTAGGTGATATTAGGTCATTCTGGCAGAGGCACCGCCGCCGTCCCGTGACAGCGAAACCCTGGATCGACTTGTTTACAAGAAGAGATTTGCGCCGAGGGAGGGGCGCGTGTGGGCGGAGTCAAGCCCCAAACGCGCAACGTGACTGGACGGAGCCACGCTAGGGGCGGGGCTTACATGATAACAACAACAAGCTGACCGTCCAAGAGCGGGGAGGAGGGGGGGGGGGGGTGCTTGTATGAGTGGAATAAATAAATATCAGTTATTCTGTGATAGTCTCTGATCAAATTGAAAAAAAAAAAGTATATATAATTACTTAATATTCAGCCTTGGAATGGTTTTACTAAAGTATTTATTAATTAATCCATGTCTAATCTCAGGTTTGTTCTGAATAGACCGTTATGGCATTGTTTTGCTTTACACAATGATAATGGTGTGCTAATGCCAGGGTAACACAACACAAAAGTCCTGATTTATATACCTTGGCATATGAATTTCATCTGTTCCAGAGTTCTTAAGGTGATATTTCATATTGCGAAACGCATTTTCCCGTAGAAAATAATGTAGATATAGATAATCCGATAATCCAGCCATCCAAAAATATTACCAATATTACCAATTTCTAACACTATAATTATATTTTTTGCATATCAAAACATAAAAAAAATTTAAATGAAGTAAAATATGACAATGTTTAGTCACTTAACCTTAATTTATGATTCCTCCTGGTACTCTGGTTTTCTCCCACAGTCCAGATACATACAGATTATGTTAAATGGCGTTCCTAAATTGCCTGTAAGTTGTCTGTGTATGTTTGTCCTGCGATGGGTTTGCACTCCATCCAGGCCCCGACCTCTTATACTTAAGGCATGAGGCTTCTGGGATAGGCTTTTGGTCTCCTGCGACCCAGTACACAGAATAAACAGTTTGATGAAGTCTTTGATGAAATTAGAAAGTTGGGGGGGGGGGGGGGGGGGGGGAAAAAAAACAAA
>JAOVVA010000017.1:20733719-20755752 GCA_028565275.1 Leiocassis micropogon
AAAACAAATAACGACTTGATATTCATTTCAATGCACAAATTAAAAAATGGTAATAAGAATAATGATTGCGGAATGAGGTATATCACATTTGTGTAATATTTATTGTAAGTTAGTACTAAGCTAGGTTACTTGGTTCTTTTTCATCTAAAAAAAAGTTAAACAGATTAAGCTTTTTGTAAGTTTTTTTTCTTCCAAGCATGTTAAATAATCTTTTTTTAAACAAAACAAAAAAGAAACAGATAATTCTGACCTAAACAGATCACAAAGATTTAGTAATTTATGTATGAAATATTCTACTTTGTAAATGAAGTTAGCACAGTACTTTTAAATTTCTAAATCTCTAAGATCTGTATTTAGACCTTTTTTTTATGTTTTTTATTTATTACTGTACTTAGGTTAATTACTTTCCTCAGTCATGTCTCCTTTACATAGTTGTGATTTTTCCTGATGTTTATAATATGGCTTTGGCTGAAGGAGAGGACGGACCATCTCGTCTCATCTTGATGTGACAGGCTGCCCTTTTTCAGTTATCACAGTGCTGATGCTGTCCATCTTAAAGGTACAGTACTGTGATAACTGAAGGATGGCAGCCATCTTGACATCTGGATCTTATGAAGAAGCTTTTCCTATCTGAATACATTTCGAATGGTTTGATTATTGCTATAAATTATTGCAGTTATTTCAATCTGAATTGTAGTCATTTCCAACAGTGCACACATTTTTCTCTTTGCATGTGGTTACAGTTAAATTATAAAAACAGCAACAGTCATTTGAATTGCTATGCAAATGTAAAATAAAAGACTTCACACTGTCACTGTCTCCTCATTATGTTTGCTAGTCTTAAAAATTATAACATTTCTTTAAAACAAGCTTTTTCCAACTGTTACTGTATAATATAAAGACTGGTCAGGTTTATATAATTGCTGTCAGGATGGAAATCCCCCATGTTGCTTTTAAATGAAATACTTTGACACATTGGCATATTTATTAGATATTTCATGGTTTAATCTCTCTCTCACATACACTCATACACGCACACATTTTTGTTTTTGTGAGGACTTTCCACTGACATTATTATTAATACAGCTATTTAATGCTAAGTTTACAACTAAATCAAACCCTAATCTTAATCTCAATAAAACAAAAGAAACTTTGGGTATTTTTTCTTTTTCTGGTAACCTGCATGTATTCCCTAAACTCAGTCATCTGTATATTTCAGGTTCATGTATGTAATGCTCATTTTGTACTGTTTCCATTTACTTGCAAACATTATGTGGAACAGTACTATGACTATGAGGACATAGTCAAATAGTCAGTTGAGCTACTGTAAACAACGTTTAGCTCAAAAGCTCACTTCTCCTTTTTGAAATCTCTTGCCCTTTATCCTGTTCTCATTTCCACTTATTTAAAACTTTTCCTGTTGATCTCGGGTTCTCTAGGATAGAGGGGTTATAGTTTCCGCTCTTGGCCCTGATTCCTATGTCCTTGCCATATTGCTGTTTGCTGAGCTTCATGACTCTTTACACTCACTGCCATATTTAGCCTCTGACTCATCCAGTGTTAGGAATTTCCAGTGGGACTTTAGAATTTTCTGTTTTCTGTCATTTTACATTAGTGTATCACATTACATTGTGGGTATATAGACTACTGTCATTGTTGATCCTTTACACAAACACATAAACAGAACTGGACATAATCTTGTGAATTTTTGCAATCAGTGTAAAATATTTATATACCTACATTTGATCTATTTGTGCTTAAACTAATATTATATAATATTGACCTATGAGGCAGCATTTATAGCTGCTTATTTCAGGCTGTTTCTGATGGGAATAGTTAAAGTCTCCACATACATTCAATCAATAAGTTATTGATCTGCTCCAGCGTCCCTAAGTGCTCTGCCACACCAGCCTTCTTGTGAAATTGTAACCCACGGTTTCTGGCAACTGTCTGATTGTGAGGACGGGAAGTCCCTCCCTTTGCAAGGCAGGCTAGACCTCCCGGTCTTAAAGACCTTTCTCATTGTGTATTGCAACCATTTCAGTGAAATCTGAGCTTCTTTGCTGTATAGGACCTTCAGACCAACAGGATTAACCTGGACACTACAACACACTGGGGCAGCAGGCTGGCCATGTGCTCAAGCTGTGGAACAAGGTGGTGTGGGGAAACAAGAAACAGTTTCTTTATATGCTTCAGTAGAGTGTATATGATCATGTATTTCATTTAGAGTATATGTTGCAGTTTTATATTCTAGCCACAGAAATGCGTGATAAATTATGATAAGAATAATTTTCTTCTTAATAGATACAGTAGTAGCTTTTTGAGTTCAATAAGGAATAAAATGTAGCTGTGTATTCATTTCTGGTTTTTGTTAGTTGGTAGTAGTTGATGTTACACAATAAACCACTAATGGCAGTGTACATGCCTGTTAGTTGTTCATGTTACATACACTTAGTAACAGTGATTCAACATCAACTAGGTAGGTGTTAATAAGTAATAAATATGTAATTATGATGATTATAATATTGATTGATATATACATGTATAAAAGAATGAAGAGATTCTTCATAACAAGATTGGATATATCTTTGTTGTACATTGTATTTATTTTATTTCAAGTACAATTACAAAGCCAATGAAATGCGGTTAGTATCTAACAAAGTGAATAAGACATATTTACAATAAATTACAAATGAAGATATTAGGCTATGGGAATGATATGTACAGGGGTATAGATGTCTCCTCTTATAGGAGGTTGGAAGTTGTATATATATATGTAACAACTAGGGGCCGTGGAGGCCAATGGTGACTATTTTATTTGTTCCCATTTTTTTAGGACCAACATTCACACGCCCATTCACACACTATGGGCAATTTGGGAAAGCCAGTTAACTTAACCTGCATGTCTGTGGACTGTGGAAGGAAACCAGAGTATCCCGAGGAAACCCACCAAGCACAGCGGGAACATGCAAATCCATGCATGCAGACCAAAAGGCTAGAATCGAACCCAAACTGCATGTACTAACTAACTAACACGATATATAAAATATATAATGCATATAGTATAGTATATACAGAATAAATGTTGAATGAAATATAGCTAGTGCAAAGGCAGCATTTTAAGTTTTATATAGATACTTATGAATGTAGATAGATACTTTACTGATCCCGAAGAAATAATTATATTAATATTAATAATAATAGCAGCAGCAACTTAATATTTTGTCTATTTAGTTTTAGTTAATCATTTATACCAATAACTTTCTTGATTCACTATTGTAATTTATATTATTTCCCTATGTTTTTCTTAAAAGCGTTTAAACTGGACAAATAAATTAAGAGGAGAAACAAAATACGACGCGCGCGCGCACACACACACGCACACACGGCCGTCAAATATAAGGGTGACTGAAAATATTGACTCAAATGCAAGAAGTAGAGCAAGCGTACACCCGCCCTCACATTAACGAGATTGGTCTGCACCTTGATTGACCGAGCTCCGAGCCAATGGGAGCTGAGTAACACGTTTCGTGGTAACCCCCTACTTTCGGGAATCTTTAGTTGCTTGATAGGAAAGGTTTGTTCAGCTCGGTACACTGACCGGACGTAATGTCTGCGATGAAACTGAAGACTTTGACTGGGAAATATTACTTCTACACGCGAGATTAATCAAGAATTCGTCGTCCCTGAGTACGGAGAGGTTTTCCCTTGGTTTGGTGATGACTGAAAACGGACGGGAGTAACTTTATTCTGCCTGGTAAGTCGTCGCGCGGTCTCTCGCTCGCGCTGTTTAGCGGGTTTAGCCGAGTCGCTAGCTGCAGCGCTAACTTTGGGTCATAACACGGGCTTGTTTATGGTAGCTAGGGGCTGTGTTCTTAATCATCCGCTTCGCTTCAGGTGTAGGATGTTTATTAGGACTTTTCTGTTAGTATTAAAACATCGCTGGTTAACCGACAAGCTTTGCTAAATGACAGATATTTCGCTAATGTTAGTGGTTTCGGTGTTCTGCTGGTGTGACGGGTCTCTCTCTCTCTCTGTGTGTGTGTGTGTGTGTGTGTGTTGTAGACAGATGAGTGCGTTGTGATTTTTTTTTTTTGAGAAAAATAGTTAAGAACAAACACCATTACTACTAACTAACAAATTAATTAACTAACGATAGGTAAGTGCGATTTTTTTGGAAAAATAAATAGTACGAAACAATTACTATTAACTAAATGTTAACTAACTATTAGCAAACTAACTAGTTTACTAACTAACTAACAACAGATCAGTGCGATTTATGCGTTCTTGTATTTTTTTTAAAAGGAAAAAATAGTTACAGACTAACACACTTACTACTAACTAACTAACCAATTAACTAAGTTTGTTACTTGATGTTTGAGCACAAAGCTAACTAATAAGGGGGTCATTTTTAAATCTTTATTTCTTTACTTGTTCGGTTTTGTTTGTTTAGCTCTGTTTGTAAGATTGGATAAACACTTATTTTGTGAAATTTTCAATAAAAACATCTTTTGTACACCTCTAAACACTTTATTAAACACATTATTAAAATATACATATATTGTTTTTATTGAATTATTATTATATAGGTATTTTAATTTGTCAAATTGTCAAATTAACATCCTTTTGTCCACACGAAAACAAAATACAGACCTTTCTTTGGCACCTTATATTTGGCACAATATCAACACATATTTTCCCTAAATATTCATATCGCAAATTTAACACTAAGCTTAGATAATTGCACAACTAAACACCAATGTATTAACGCGAGTAAGTGCAGGATCAGGTGTGATAGCTGATGTGATAAATCAGCTGTTTACTTTTGTGCACGAGTGAACATCTTCACCTCTATACATGAAGAATCGTTCAGCTGAACAGATACGAGTAATCCAAAATGATCTTTAATAAGATATCCAATTATATTAAATTAACTAAACATACTGTACTTGGATTTTTTTTTTCAATTGTAAAAAAGACATATACAACCTTAAAGACAGTGATCATTGAATGTAGGAGAACAGAGAGTACCTTTGGAACCTGAAGAGAAAAATCTATATATACCGTATATTTATTATTATTATATATAAATTTATTATTTTCCCTTATTTCTGGTATAATGTTAACTATGATTTTCAATAAAATGTTTTGAAGTGTCGGCTTTGTAGGTTAAGTGTAGGCTGTGTTAAAGTGTGTTAAAAAAATCTAAAGGTCAGCTCTGGTTGGTAAGGTTGTAGTTTCCGAATGTGAGCGTTGTAATGGCCATTTACTGTCATTTACTTCTTCTTTTCTTTTTTTTTTTTTTTTTTTGTTACTAGAGCAAACCACGTTAGGAACATTCTCTATCAGATTGAGACTAAAAGTATTCCTGTTTAGAGCGCATAAGATTGTGGTTTAATGCAGCAATGTCAGGTTTAAGTGCAAAATACTTTCTGTTTTGTTTTTTCCTTTCTTGTACATTTTAGTTGATTTTCTTGAGTTGACTGAGTGTTTGTCATTTTAAAGAGAGAGGGTTTTCAGGACTGAGGCTGAAGGAAATCATGTCCAAGCCTGGAAAGCTCCCAGGAGCTTAGTCATTTCAGATTGTTAACATGGCGACTGTTGAAAGTACACAGACACAAAACACAGAAACACTTTTACTTTCTGGCAGTCCTTCTCAGTAACGATGATAATAGTTCAGAAGCTTGCCGAAGCACTCATTACGAGCGGGTCTTGAAACTGCAACTGTGTTTTCATTTTCAACATCTCTTTCTGATTAAAATGTAAAAGCACACAGCACATGCATGGTGTGATGTTTTGTTGCGTTTGTCTTGAGATTTTCTTCAAGAATGAGACATTGACGCGCTGTAAGCCAAGACGAAGTTAGCAGTGTCAGTTTTTGCGTTTGAAGCCGCGCGGTTATATTTATTGCATTGAGTCCCTGCAGCTTCCAGGGTGACATTTAAGTGGCTTGGCGCACACACACATATTTGTACGTGTGCGAGAGCATGTGTGTGTGTATGAGTGTGAATCATGCAGATACTCTACGTCAACCTGTAGAAGCATCTCGGGGCACGGTAAAGATGATAGCGGCTCATTTCTGCAGCGCGAGTCGACGCCTACAGGAAGTGAGAACAATGGTGACATGCATGCCTCTCTAGCAGCAGCAAACTTTTCTTTTGTGTCTTTTTTTTAATCACTTTTTCTTTAAAAATGATTAGCATAAATTATATTTTAGACAATACGGGGTCAGGGGGAGTGCAGCAGCCAGGAGGTCTGTGATTTATTTCAAACCTTATTACAGCAATGGAAATCATTACCTATGGTTATTATAAATATATATTACAATGAATTAAAGAATACAAATATCATGAATGGGTGCTTTTTGTTATCCATGTGTGTGCTTAATCAGCATCCTGCTTCATTATAAAAAAAGACCAAAATGCATGCTTAATTGACAAAAAACTTGCATCCTTCTGATTAGTAGCACAAAGGTTTAACCGCTGTCCTGCTGTCCCAAGTATCCACCCATATGCGGTGACTAACCTGCATGTTAATGATGTTTTGTGGTATTTGAACAAGAGCACAAAGTAAACATTGCCGTCTTGGTAAACACCGCCACGTGTCCTAATGCTCTGGGGTGTGAGCTAAAACACGGCGGATTACTTAAAAAAAATGTAAAACATACCACAGAAAAGGGGAATATTTAGCTGGTAGAGGTTGTAGAGTGGACAAGACCAGTCAAAAGTTTAAACACACCTTCTAATTCCTTTGTCTTTTCTGATTTTTATTTCTTTCCCCATTATAAAGCAATGCTAAAGGCGTCCAAAATTTTGAATAACAGTCGATATTGAGATGTGTTTGCTATTTATGCTCTGTGAAAGCATAAAAACAGCGCTAATCTGAGGTGTTGTTTGTAAATTGGTGATTTTTTTGAGGCTGGTAACTCTAAATGAACTTCTCCCCTGCAGTAGAGGTAAGTTTTGTTTTTTTTTCCTGGGAAGGTCTTCATGAGAACCAGTTTCATCATGGTGCTTGATGGGTTTTTGCAAACGCACTTGACAATACTGTTCTTGCAAGAACTATTCCAGAACAGCTGACCTTCTTGTCATAAAAATAACAACTGACTATTGTTGTTGTTGTTGTTGTTGTTGTTATTATTATTTAACTACCTAATAAATACATATTTGTTATTTCACAGTTTTGAAATCTTCAGTGTTGTTCTAGAATGTGTAAAAATAAATCACTAGGCAAAAAAAACAAAAACAAAACATTGAATTTGAAAGGGTGTCCAAACTACATTAACGTTCACATTAAACAATATGAAATTACTCTGACAGGAAAGAAACAACTTTATTTGCAAACTAGCGAGTTTTGGTTAATTTTCCAGTGCTGGTAACGTCAGATTCACCACCTCAGGGTCCAGGGTTCGATGATCAAATCAAACAAATGAACATGACTTATTTTATTTATACGGACCCAATGTACACTTTGGAATGATGTAAATTCAGCTTTTCTCAGGGAACTTAAAAATAGAATTATAGACCGCACTGAAGTGAAGTAATTCCATGAGAAGTAAAGGTTTTATTGTAAAAGTGTTGGATAATTTTTTTATTTTTAAAGACATATAATTACAGCTGTGTTGTACATCTTTAAAATAATGTACCTGTATTTGATTGTGTTTCGAAAATAAATCTAAACTTGGGCCAAACCAGTGATGATGATGATGGTGGTGATGAGTTCTTTTGTCATCCTGCCGTTCTTGGCAGCTCGAATCATAGCTTCAAAGTGAAAGCAAAAAAAAAAAAAAAAGACTTCTGCTTTCCTGAGTGCTAGGCTTCGTCTGCGAAAGTAGCCCGAGAAGGAAGTTAAAACCCGAGACTCGCAGAAAAAGATTAAAGAGAAAAACGGAACAGGGAAATTCATCACAATAAATCCATGAAGTTTGACGCCACTCACACGGAAGGTCGGCTCGTACTGTATAAAGACTCGGCTTGTTTACATGCCGTGAATAGCGCCATTGTGTTAGCGTTAGTGTACACAATTTGTATAAATTCCCTATCAGGGATACGGTGTTGTTATTTGTCTGTCTGACTATCGTGTTATGGACAAATGCGTTGTTGTCTTTAACGCCGCGTGTTTTCGTTCAAATTCAAAGTCGCCATGCTTGATTTACATGAACACTAGGAATACATTTGCATGCATGAAATAATCTGATAGGTGACAAATAAATAAATAAACATCTTCAGGTCCAGAGTGAGTCAGTAATGAGATAACTGCTGCAGTGGCATTGCATCACACCTCAACCCACCTAAGAAAAGGACGTGACAAAATTCTTACTTCATGCCATATTTTTTTGCCATGATAACCATGATAATGGCTTTAATCTGATCAACAGAGCCTCATCTGATTGTTTCTGTCAATGTAAACACTCTGGACTGTCTGAGATCAGGAGGGTCAGGATGCATACGCTGTGCAATCTGCGTAACTTAAATTTATTATTATTTTTTTTACATTTTTCTTGGATCAAAACATACAAATGTTAAAAAAAAACAAAAAACATCTGGAGTTGTAGCTTCTATCCAATGTGGGGAAAAAAGAAAACCGTAGATCATTATATAGAAGAACTGATCCATGCCACTAACTTCATATGCTTTGCTTGGTTTCTCTGTGTGGTTTTTGCTCCGAAGTGGATTTGTATAGAGATCTTCCGGCTATCACTTTGCCATGTCCAAGGAGTTTTGATGTATTACTTGTTTATTAACGTTAATGTTTAATTCCACTTCAGTGCATTGACAAGTTATACTGACTCTACTCCAGCTCAGATTACTGTTATAAAGAGCTTGGATTTAACTCTAGTGCTCATTTTATTAGAGGAAATGGCTATTGTGTGAATCTAAATTAATGGCGGAAAAAGGTTCTTTCCTCTCAAACCGTTGTCACATGATGCACACACCGGGCAGTTGTACAGTAGGTTCTGTTTGTGTGTGAGCTCACAACACCTCTACTCCAATTTCGTGTTTTGTTTTTTTTACATCACACATCCTTCTTTCACACGGGACCTTCGGCTCTGAATCAAACCAAGCTCCGTATGCAGACGGTTAACCAACCAGACTGTTAAGAAATATTTGGGAGCTTATTAATTAATGCATCAGAGTCGATTAAAAACGAAAGATTAATGTTAGCCTGTTCATGAACTCTAGCCAGCTCACTACCATCACAGTAAATTATGGTTATTAACTGAGGGAGCAACATTAAAAAAAAAATCAATTGATTGCGCAGTCTTGATCTATTTGAAGCAAGTGGTTCCGGTTACTCTCTTTATTTCTACTAAGCAATAATAATTGGAAATAAAAGTAATACTAAGAAGAAGAACAACAACAACAAAAACAACAAGAACAGGATAGCAAATTACTCAAAGATACACCACCTAAAAAAAAAAATTAAAAATCACCATTTCAGAAATGTCACGTTGTTGGTCGGCAAAGAAAACAACTAATGAGATTATGAATTATTGAAGTGAGTTAAAAACTTTTGTGCTCGTCCTAAACCGTCAACTTGAATGAATGGAGATCACTTGGTGAAGTTAAATAAATAAAATCAAGTGATGAGAACTCACATACAAACTTTGGTATGAAAGGAGGCAGAATTGTAGGTCGTCATTGTCGTGACTTTAAGCTGGGAGCAGGTAACACAGAGTAGATCAGACGCACACACATTGCACTTAATTAGTGCTAAAGCTGTTGTGTACCAGGAACAAAAGACAGGTGGGATTGAGACTGATCACGGAGGGGCAGGTTTTTATTTTTGGATCGCATTTTTAAGCGACTTAAAAAAATGATTATTATTTTTTTTGTTGAAAAAATCACACTTCCTGCCTTGTGATGGTTCCAAGAATTCAGTTTCATCTATGATTGGTTCGGTTGCCAGAGCTGTGACAAAGGTCATACAAGATGTCCTACCACAGTCATACAAGATGGAAATAAATACAATGGTCACCGTTGGCCTCCACGGTCTGTAGTTGGACTACAGAGGTTCCTAGACAGATGGATGGATATACACATTTTTTGTCAGTTAACTGTGGACGTTCTGAGCAGTTGGTGAGTGCAGGGCTCACACCTCAACACTCGGTTCACTAGTAGTGATGGTATATTTTACCAAAGGGAGTAAACTTTACACTAGATGCTAACACCGTTGTAGTGAAAGCCATGCTTCGCTTACAATCACACACTGTTCCTGCTTATCTAGAAATTCATGAATTACAAACCACAAGGGAAAGTGCAATATTTGGAGTCTTATCTTCGGCTTTATAGCTCGAAAAAGGGTTGTTAGAGTGTGCAATATTTCACATTTTTGTGTAGCTTCAATATAAGCTAATACTATCTGTGTTAATAAGTGACTCTTATCACTTTGTGTTTGTCTCAGTTTTTCCTCTGTCTCTCTGTTGCAGTGTCTGAATGCCAAAGTTAGTAGTCATGGAGCTGGGCAGGCAGCTGTGTGGGAAGATGAAGAAACAGAAGAAAGTGGAGTTGGCCGTCCCTGCCATCATGAAAGGCCTTGAGATCCACTTCTACCTGCCCGACACTCACCAACTTGAGTACTTTAAAGGCTGCCACACTGCTGAGGACTTGTGTGTCGAGGCTGCCAAGAGATGCCGTAAGTGCACACACACATACACATATGCATACACATACGGCAGCGTGTAGCCGGTCCATACAGTACTCGTGGATGTGCAGAGAAAACATTCAGCAGTTTGACTGTTGGTTCTGTCTGTGTGTCAAGTTAAAAGACTAAACCTTTTATGGTAGCGGTTTTAGTTTGCCAACCAAAACCCATACTGTGCCACCAACCCAGCACAATGCCATTTACATTACGCCATGTTAGGCGGTAATTTTTAATTTTTTTTTACATGCTTTAATCACAACTAATCAGTATAGAAAAATATTACCACAAATAACATATACGTAAGTAAATATTACCTAAGCAAATCTTAATTTTGTAAATGTTTCTAAAAACCAGAAGGCCTAATCACCAAAAAAAACAAAAAAAAAACAAATAGTGCATGCACAACAAGTGTATTGTAAAGCAGGCGAGTCGAGAACCTGAGCTGCCGAAACGAGGACCAAACATTGCTGTGTGGAAACACCGTTGACGAGCGAAATGAACATTTTATGACGCTGTGAATGCACGTGAACCCTTACATATCCAGCAGCTAGATCTTCAGTTGCAGCATTAAATGCTGTGAATTGCAAACTACAAATTTTGTAAAACTCTTAAAAAGTATTACAGCAAGCAATTACAGCCGGGTCTCCAGGGATAACAGCTGTTGTTTTTTGCTGGGATTTTGTTTTTTTTGGTTGATGTGGTGTCGGCCAGACATGCTGAGATACACAAGTGCCTGAGGGAGGAAAATAGACGATAAGATGAGTCAATGTAAAAGGCACACCTCTTTATTGAATGTCTTTTCTTTATTTTTATTGTTTACAACAGTGGATATTAATACTAATACACTGAAATTATGTAGTCAACAAAAACGTGTTTAAAAGACAAAACTCAGAATATTTTTTATATAATCGATTCTTCAGAATAGCCACCTTTTGCTTTGCTTTGCACACTCTTGGCACTCTCTTAGTCATCTGGACTGGATTTACAACAATCTTGAAGTCGTTTCCAGAGGTGTGAAGTACTTGCTCGCTGCTTTTCCTTCACTCTCTGGTCCCAAACCATCTCAACTGGCTTTAGATCAAGAGACTGTAGAGGCCAGGTCATCTGATGCAGCAATCCATCACTCCCCTTCTTTAACAAAAAGATCTTACATAACCTACAGGTGTGTTTGGAGTCATTGTCCTATTGCAAACCAGATGGGATGGCATGTCATCGTAAAATGCTGTCCTAGCCATGCCCATTAAGTCAAGAGCACTTGACTGGCCAAGTCTGGTTCAGTTTGATCTGTGAGATCGTTCCGCACTCGGTAACCATGCCCCAGTCCGCTGAAGGAGTAGGTCCCGAGAACGATATGGCGCACTCGGGCACAGATATGGAGTCCAGTTGTACCTGAGACCGGAAGTAGATCGCTGTTTGGACATGACGTCATCAGTGCCGTTGGTCTACTCTGAAATCTGTAGCTGCTACAGTAGGAAAGCACAATAATAAAGCAATAGTTCCTGGGCACGGTACAAATCAATCTTGCCTAATGTGAAAACGCCCGTAATAACCATCAAAACAACCCCCACGCCATCACACTTCCTCCTCCATGCTTCACAGCGGGAACCACACATTCAGGAACCATCTGTTCATCCTCTTTACATCTAAATACAAGACATAGTGGTTAGAAAGAAATCTCAAATGTGGACTTATCAGACCAAAGGACATTTCTATTCCTTGTGTTACTTGGCCCAAGCAAGTCTTTTCTGCTTGTTGTTCTTCTGAAGTAAAGGTCTCGATCATGAAGGCCTGACTCACGTCGTCTCCATTGAACAGTGTATGTTGAAATATATAAATCAGCACTTTCTGAGGCTGGTGGTTATTCTAATAAACTTATCCTCTGCAGCAGAGGTAGCTCTTGGTCCTCCTTTCCTGACACGAGGCTGTTTCTTCATAGCGTTTGACAGTTTTGGCGACTCTTCAGTGTTATTGTAAAAATTTGAAAATCATAGAAATGAAGAAAAATACTGAAGGAGCGCGTGTCCGAATTAGTGTATGTAAGGATATGGTCACTCAGAGAGAGAGAGAGAGAGAGAAACAAAAGTGGCCCCAGCACTGAACCTTGTGGGAGACCAGTGAAGTGTCTGCATGGAGCAAATCTAGATCCCACTTTTGTCACCTGATATGCTCTGACCCTCTAGGTAGGAGGCAAACCAGGGCCCATTAATTTCCAGAGCTCTGAGAAGAGACAGGATGGTCTTGTGATTGACTGTGCTTGAAGGTCAAGGAGGATTAGGACCTTTGGCTGTTGAAACAGCGTGAATCATCGCAGTAAAAGCCATGAGGTCTGTTTTTGTGGCGCGTACAGCTTTGGTTACAGAGATATAGTTATAACTGTAAACTTATTGTACTTTTTGAAGAATTTGAGAGAAAGAGAGAAGTGATATTGTTTGTTCCTGGCGTCAGTGGTATTTCATGGGTGTTTCATGGGTGTAACCCTTGGTGTCTTTGAAGGCAGTCAGTACCTAGGCAGAGATGTTTGGGGCTTGTTTACAAGGGAAGTGATGAAAGGGAGGAGGCCTAGTGAGAAGACAAAGTCTCAAGTAGGTGGTGGGATTGCTGGATAAGATGTACAAAACGTACAAAGAAAGAGAGGAGGAAAGGAGGGATTTCATAATGTAGGAATAGGGCTAGGAGGAAAATGTATAACTAAATACTTTTTCTTCATTGATGTGATGGAAATTCCTTAAAACTGGTCAGTTCCTGTTATCATTTACAGCATAGCAGCTGTTAATATCCCCCTCAACAGCACCTGTGTGTTATTCTCTCTCTCTCTTTCTCTCTCTCTTTCTCTCTCGGTCTTGAAAGAGAAGTGCGGTACAGCAGAAAACTAAACTGGAACAGGTTTACTTTGCACTAATCTAGACTCTTTCCATAAATGATTAATAAACACTACTTTTATACAACACCTCCTCATGGATTGCCTTAAATGATCAAGGATTAGAAATTGATTTTATTTTTCATGATGCTTTGTAGAGATAATAATTTTAAATCCTTGCATATCTATATATATTTTTTTTTTACATATGATAGCTAATTTGCTTATAGATAAGGCCTGGTGGGGGGTGGTGGTGGTGAAAGGGGAAAAATAAAACCAAACAGCGCCTTTAACTTGTGATGTGAACGTGTTTGACATGTTTAGAGCATCCTTGTGATTCAGAGTGTGAATTGTTGTAGACAGAATCGCAGGAAACTGTCATGATGTCACGTCCTCCTGTAACGATGCACCGAGGAAGTGACGAATCTAGACCTGTCGGGAAAAGCGTTCAGGTTTAGGTTCGGTTCAGATATGACTGGACCTAAAAACAATTAACATTAATAACGAGTTAAACACTTTCATTTTCTGTATGAACATCAAGGCTTATTTACTGTTTGGGGTGAGAGCTCTAGACTTGTAGAGTACATTTAGATGATTTCAACTTGTGTTTTAGTGAAAATATGGAAACTGGCTGGATCTGTGTTTAGAGTACCGAGCTGAGGATGGTCTTCTGTCCCAGTAGTCTTCTTTTGGTGTAATGGATTTGTATGGTATTACAGCTGGTTTCCTGTGTTTATTAAGATATCACTTCCCACGTAATTGTGCTCAAGGAATTTATAGATTTGGAGCCGTGCGTCTCTTGTAGAGCGGTTTTGTATAACGACGTGTCTTACTTATATATTGGTAAATCTACTCGCCTTAAAGCCCTGGATTGGTGTACTGGTGTTCCAGGTGATGCGAAAAAACAAAAACAAAAACAGCATTGACCTTGTTCTGGGTTTTCCTCAGTGTGGAAAACCCAATTCGTAGTGCTTGTTTTGTTTTTGCAGTAAATGATGTGATGTGTTTTACCTCACATATGATATTGGAAATTATTGTATCAATGAAGATTATACTGTACATGTTTCACTTTTCTACCATTTGGAATCTCTAGACTGGGATTTTTGAGGTGCTTCTATTAATATTTTTAGCTTTCTCAGGTAAACCCATGTTACATTTCTACACGTCTGTCTCCAGCATGTTCACTTCCATAACACTATGGATTCACTGCAGCCAGTACACTTAGTGCTAATTCTCATCGCTCTCCTCGATCGCTGGACAAGTTGAAATGTACCGTGAGTTTACCTTAAAAAACGGAAAAAATTAATAGTAGCACCTCAAAAAACCCTATAAGTACCTTATTTATTTATAAAAACCTTTCATAAGTAAGCTACAAGACTAATTTTATATTGTGCAGTTCAGTTTCATAATTCATAATTAAACTTTCATCTGATTTAAAATAAAAACAACATCAGAAAGTTTAATTATGAATTATGAAAGTGAACTGCACAATATAAAATGAGTCATGTACCTTACTTATGAAAGAATTATCAAGTCTTACTTCATTCATTCTTTAAAAATATTACAGATGAAACATGATCCATGTGGCTTCACCGATTGTTTGATAAATAAATGATGGAATTATACTTAAAAACATTACAGATGAGTACCTCGTGAATCTGATTAGAAAATGCCTTAGATGTGCCAAGATGCCATCAAAGCTGAAGCTAAATTTCGTTACTTGCCTTTTTCTTTGTTTGGATGTCTTCAGTGTTAATGTCAAAATTTGAAAATCATGGAAATGAAGATTTAGTGTATGTAAGGATATGATGTCACTCAGAGAGAGAGAGAGAGAGAGAGAGAGAGAAACAAAAGTAGCCCCAGCACTTAACCTTGTGGGAGACCAGTGAAGTGTCTGCATGGAGCAAATCTAGATCCCACTTTTGTCACCTGAATAATAAAGTGGTTTATTTGTTTAATTTGATCACTTATAATCCGTCCACTGAGTAAAGAATCTTAAGTATTGTTCTTGTTGAGAATTTATTTATGACATCATAGAATGTAGCTTTGTTTCAAGCTAAGTCATTATTAATGACTGTAGATGTTTTTAAAAAAAATTTTGTTTTTTTTTATTGTATGTAATAAAAATCTGTCAGGATTTTCCTGTTCATCTATGTGTTGTTACAGCATTCCAGTGATGATTCAAACCCAGTATTTTATTTATTTCTATTTTTTTCCCAACATTTGCATTTAGTGGTTTTTCTACTTCTACTTACAAACACGACAGGACAATATTAAATTGTTTAAAAAACCTCATACAGGGATTTGCATATGGAAATACAAAAATGCAAGCGAGTGGTGTTCTATCATACCACATCTTTGTATAAAGGCAGTGGCGCGTTCTCGTTTCTGTTTAGTTGTTTACCATCCCGTTCCATGCAGTGAGGTTGCATCCCAGATATCTCAGTGGAAAGGAATGTGTATTTTTGGCTGCCAATCAATACACTAGCACAAAATGGCTGCCGAGTCGTAAAGTTGGTCTAAGGATTTCCTCTAAAGTCGTGCTGAGGCCGAGACTTCGAGTTGGGCTGGGTCGTAGTCTAGAGAGGAAAAGGAAATTTATGTAAGAACATCTTTTTTAAGAGAGAAAAAAAAGTGTTGATTTACAAGTTGCCATGAAACCACTTGTATTTTACACATGTCTAGTAAAAGCTGTACATGAAGTGTCAGAAGAGAAGTTCTGCGGAAAGCACACCCTTGAACATGTTCGAGTCATCAGCCTCGAGTCATGTTGTGTTTGAGTCAGAGATCTTCTTTGTATTTACTCTAGATGATGTGTGACAGAATCCTTCACATGATCAGATCGAGAGACCTTTTTTTTCTTTCCTGAAAAAGTTTTCATTCTCAGAAGCTTTTTGCATACCTTGGAACAACTTGTTCAACAATGAAATGTTGATGATAACGCAAAAGAATGCGTTAAAATTTTTTTAATGTTAATGATGATGCATTTTTTTGGTCATATGAAGTCATTAATTATTACGTAGTTGTTTAGCTCCTGATGATAACTGAAATTACACAACCACCCTGATCAAAAGTTAACATATCCTTGAATGTTTGGACACATTATAAACACACTGGGTGACACGCACACACTGGTTCGAATGGCTATTAAAGGGGAAGTTTCCACACCTGTGAGTCATTTTTAATGCAATTAGTGTCTGTGTCTAAACAGTCAGTGAGTTTCTCAGCTACTGCATTATGAGCAAGACAAAAGAGCTGCCGAAGGACTTGATAGGATAAAAAGATCTCGAAAATGCCAGTCAGTACTGTTTAAACTCTGATAAAGAGGTGGAAGATTAGAGGTTCTGTTGATACCAAGCCCACGATCAGGTAGACCAAGAAAGATTTCACCCACTACCGATAGAAGAATTGCTCGGGATGCAAAAAAACCCCACAAAAAACCCACAAACAACTTTGAGAGAAATACAGGCTGCTCTGGAAAGTAAGCGGTAGTGGTGTTTTAAGGATGAATAAGGATAAGGAGAACTGCATGGTCGAAAAAACCCGCTTGCAGTACGCCACACTGCACCAAAACAAGTCAGAATCGTTTGGAGTGATGAGACCAAAATTTAACTTTACGTTTGGGGAGGAGTCAACAAGGCCTATGGTGAAAAGTCCACTGTAAAGCGTGGTGGTGTATCTCTTATGTATTTGAAGGAAGTCAAAATTTATGGCAACATAAATACAGCATGTTCTCAGAAAATACTGGCAGACAGTTTGCATTCTACAGCACGACAGGACGCTCTTGCACATGGGACGCTCTTGGATGTTCCAATGTGACGATGATCCAAAGCACAAGGCCAAGATGATCCTCCAATGTCTAGAGCAGAAGAATTTGAAGGTTCTGGTGCGGCCCTTTTAGTCTCCTGACTTCAATATCATTGAGGCACCTTAAGGGAGATCACAAATGTTCTTTACAGGAACTGATGGCGTTGTATTTTTTCCCAAGAAGAATGGGGAGCTGTATTACCCGAGAGAATTAAGGAGCTCATGCACAGTTATCACAAAAGACTGTTAATAATTATTCACTATAACATAGGATAGGAAGTTATTTTAAATAAATAAAAAAAAGAAGCTTGAGGTTTAATCTTTAAAAACCAAAATGAAACCAGTTAAGTGTGAAACTTTAAACATTAAATTTTGATACTGAAAAACACACAGCTGCTGAAGTGAAGTGTTATTTTGAGGTCATAACCTCGAGTAAATTTCATTCACCAAAGATAAAACACCATTTGAATTAAATACATTGCATAGTTTTGCGTGGTTCTTCCTCTCTTTGTTGTCTTCTAGAGAGAGAGAGAGAGAAAGAGAGAGAGAGATACACTTGTTATGTATCATTCACGGTCACATGAACTCAGCATGAAACGGCGTTAAACCTTTTTCCTGTGTTCTTCAGACGGCTGGTGTCTAAACAAGAAGCAAGTGAAAATTCATGATGAAGTATGTGATTGTGTGCTTCCAGACTGCCTCAGCAGCTGTGTCAGTATCGCACACTGTATAGAATAGAGGCCTATATGCTCTCACATGTCTGTCTGTTTAATTAAACGACTAGTCTATACTATGGAAATCAATGACAAGCCATTTTCATAATTAGAATAATGATTGCAGCCATGGTTACAGCGCTTTAAAATCTGTCCAGCTCCCTAAGTGAAAAAGGAGAAAATTGCATTTTTTACGGATTCCAGCTGTGGCACAGAATCGTCACACGGTACGTTCTGCAGGTCTAACACAAATGTTTATTCGTCACATAGAAAGCCATACACAGTATGATACGCAGTGAAATGCTTACAGGACCTTGAAAAGGAAATAAGGAAATAAGGAGGGAAAACACTAATAGGAAAGAATAAAATATAAACTCTACTAATTAAATTGACTGATTTTGTTACAATACAATGAAATAAAGTATAAAGTAGAAATAATGTAAAATATATAAACATGTAAGAATATAAAAAGTAAGAACTGTATAAATAAACTGTATAAAGTGTGAAATGGAATGATGAGCAGCAGTGGTGGTGTTGACCGTCTTTAAAGTGCAACAGTGCAACAGTTTGTCCTTTTTTATTTGTAAACAGAACCAGAAACGTGCAACATATACCGTGCGTTTCGTTTACTTCAGTTCCTGTGCAAGGTGAGAATGTGCAAATGGTCAAAGTGGTTGGTTTTGGTGTGCGACGGAAACAAAGCAAATCCAATCAGTTCTGGTCGACCTGATCGGACTTCTATGTCACAAAGATACCCAGCAAACCTCAAATTCAAACACATTTAAGCTCGCCAAAGGTTTTAGACACCTTTGAGGTTTTGATTATTCCTTACCCAAGATTAGGCAAGGTTATGATTTATGGGTCAACTTTGGGTTAGTTCATTTTCCAAATACTCAGATGATTGAGTTGCACTGTTAATTAAATGATGAATACTTTTTTTCTAGATATGTGAACCCCCCCCCCCCCCCCTTTTTTGTTTTCAATTTCACTGACTCGGCAAACTACACCATTATTTTCTGCTTCATTTCAACAGGCTAGAGAGACACTCATGACATGCTCTTAATATCAAATATCATATCTAATATCAAAGTCTGAATAAAACTTTGTCAGTAGTCTCATCGCTGAAGCGTCTCAAGTTTTCCTGTACTCAATGTTTTTCTAAATTCATTTCTGTTTGTGCTACTGTTGCAGGTATTTCACCCCTGTGCCATAACCTGTTTGCCCTGTATGAAGAGAGTCAGGAGTTGTGGTATGCACCCAATCATACCTTTAAGATCACCGATGATACCTGTATTAAGCTTCACTATCGCATGAGGTAAGAAAACAAAGTGTTATTGACAGTAGACAAAGTGTCCTTATTTTTGAACCGACGTTACATCACTTTTTTTTTAATCAGGTTTGTAAGTTGTGACTCAGAGATCAGTTTCGTAACTCATCCATAGTTTAGCAAAGTCTTTTCCTGTCTAAGTTTTAAAAGCTTTTTACCCTACATTGACACTGATTTATTACTTTCCCCAGGTTTCCCTTATTGTGTACCCATATTGGATTTAATAACATGATACATGAGCACATTTCCCTCTGGCTGTTATTGTGAAACTGTGTACATGATCATACACATTAAAACTATGGTTGTAGCATTCTGTGAAATTGTATATGGTACATTCTAACTGTGAAAGGTCTGAGAACTCAGCTATAATTAATTCCGTGGTTATACGAGTTGTAGGAGGTGTGAGTGTGGTGAAGAGTAATCTTAAAAACAGGTTTTTGTTAAGAGTAAAGAACATACCAACAAATGAAGTGTCTAAGCTTTTTGCAGTCCATTCAGGGTCCTCTTTATAATGACGTCACCAATTTAATAAAAAGAGCAATACAGGCGGCAATATGTACCATATACACTGTACCGCACAAAAGTTTGGGATCACTTGCAAATTTCAAATTGTTTTTATTTATTCTCTACATTACTACAACACTCGGGATTTTAAAACTATGAAATGCCACATATGGAATTATGTAACAACAACAACATTGTTATTTTAAGACACAGAGGTCAGCTGTTCTGGAATAAAGTGGAACCTCGGATTGCTAGTAACGCAGTTGCGAGTGTTCCGCAAGACGAGCAAAATTTTTTTATAAATTTTGACTTGAAAAACAAGCAGGTCTTGGTTTACGAGTACCGAGTATCATGTATCACGCATGCGCTTCTTGTTTTGATGCCGAGTGTCACGTGATCACAACTGAGCCAATGTTTGTTCTCTCTCTTGTGCTGCGGAATTGTGGGTAATCGTCTCCCCCGCTGGGTCTTAGTGCACGTCTCTTACTGATATAATCAACATTTGTGCACGCGTGTACTGTTTACTATAACACTGTGACCGTGTGTGTGTGTGTGTGTAAAACATATTTTATTTTGTGTCTGTACGCGTGTGTGTATAGCGCGCGTGTAAAGCAAAAGCAAAAGTCTCATTAGAGAAGTTAAAGATCCATTTTCTCCCTCTTTCTCTGTATCAGCCTGCACTTTGTCATTGGACACCATGCCCCTTCACACACACACACACACACACACACACACACACACACAAACACACACACACATACACACACACACACCTCCTCTCGCCTTCACGCACACACCCCTCCTCCCCTTCTCCTCTCGCCTTCACACACACACACACACACACACACACACACACACTTTCTGCTCTACAAAGAAACACTGCTCTGTCGCGATTCTTTTCAAAGGTAAAGGTCAGGTTCATTTGTTTTTTTGTTTTTTTTTATAGCAGTGATTCCGTTAGTATGCGCTCACACAAGTGTCATTAATGATGTTCATTGCTAATTTTCCCGATAAAACAGTCTTTCCGTTAATATGTGTGTGTGTGTGTGTGTGTGTGTGTGTGTGTGTGTGTGTGTGAGAGAGAGAGACTCAAATAAGAGAGGAAGAAGGGGTTACTGTGTAAGACGAGGAGAGGGTGAGGGTTTGATTCCTCCTCTCCACTTACTTTAGACTCACACACACACACACACACACACACAGCGCCTACGCGCTTATACGGAAACACTTCTGTCGGGATAAACTTTAAAGGTAAAGTACAGGTTAATTAATTTTATTTCTACTTTATATTTTGTATTAATTTTTATTATTATTTTTTTTGGGTCTGTGGACCGAATAATTTGAGTTTCCATTATTTCTTATGGGAAAATACGAAGAAATACGAATTAAGCTCGTAATCCAAGGTTCCACTGTAGATATAGCGATAGTGTATATCGAAGTGTGCTTGTATATCAAAAAGCGACTTTCTCCCATAAGAAATAATGGAAACTCCAACGATACGTTCCACAGCCCAAAAATATTCATATGAAAATAATTATAATGCAAAATATAAAGTTAAAATACAACAAATTAACTTGCACTTTACCTTTGAAAAGAACTTGTGTTAGATGAGGGAAGAAGCCAGAGCGGTGGGGGGCTCCTGTATAGGACAATTTAAAGAACGGTCACTATACTCTGATTAAAAAAAAAAAAAAAAAAAACTTTACGACCATACGAGTGATGCACGCGGCACGCGCTGTGACCGAGCATGGGAGACGATTACCCACAATCCCACAGCGTGAGAGAGAAGAACAATTGGCTCACTTGTGATCACGTACTACAGTACTACAGTTAAAATTGGTTTAATATTTTTGCTCGTCTTGAAGAGCGCTCGCGGACTAAGTTACTCACAATTCAAGGTTCCACTGTATGAGCTGTAAGCGTTTTGAAACACTGTTTGTTCATAGTTTTATTAAAACTGCAGTTAGACTAGAGTTGAATTTTGGACTTGATTCCAGTTATTGTCATATATCCAGTTATATATACTGTACATACACTACTCACAATAAGTTAGGGATATTGTGAGAGACTTGGTGAATGTCATACATACATACAGTGCACTTCAGATATTTTTGGGATAGGGAGGCAATTGTATTGGGGTGATAGACACACCTCATTTTGTGTTTTCCATGTAATGGTCTCATT
>JAOVVA010000017.1:20764908-20791069 GCA_028565275.1 Leiocassis micropogon
ATAATAGCATGCTCATTCCCATATTTTGGTAGTGGTCAAATTTACCCTTTATAAAAATAATGATAATTTTCCTATCCGAAAACCCAAATACACAGTTTGAAGTCTGAAGCCTCCCCGTTAACACACACTTCTACTGTATATAAGTACGTGTATATAAAATTTGTATTTTTATATTGTTATTGACATATGCTAATCTGTCATTTCTACTGTATATATAAACACATACACACACACACACACACACACACACACACATATATATATATATATATATATATAAAAACAATAATAAAATATTTCTTTATTTATTTATTTTTGTTATTGACATGTGCCGGTACGTATCTTGTGTGTTAAAGGTTTTAAACGCTCCCTATGTTTCTTCTTCTTCTCGTGTCTCCTGCTCAGCTGGACTTGTGCCAGTCCAGGCCTGTTCCCCAGTACAAGAACTTCCAGATCGAAGTGGGCACTCAGGGCTATAGACTGTTCGGGACAGAAACCTTCAGGACGAATCTGAAAGAGCTGCTGGAGCACCTGCAGGGTCAGAGCCTCCGTACCGAGAACCTGCGTTTCCAGCTGCGCCGCTGCTGTCCCCCACAGCCTCGAGGTATTATTATTACGCATCGCAACTGGCGTGAACCTTTACAGCCAGGGCCACTCGGGAACAGTGACAGATGTTAAGCATGGCTGTTTATCTCTAGGCGAGGTACAGTGTGGCTGATGAAAAGGCTGTTATACCGGGTATAATGATATTGACTTAATATCCACACTGGCACCTTCAGCATATGCCTCATGTTTACTACGATTCTTGACCCATGGGCATGTTTAGCGCACGCCCTGGAACGTTGTGCGTGCTTGATGAGTCTTTTACACAGACTGCCTTTTCACAGCAATGTACTTGTTTTTATTTTTTTTTCCTGTAACATGCCTGTTGCCTCCTTTAAGTTGCGTGTGTGGCACTCCGAAGACTTTTTCCGCTTCCCGTAGAGAAACCGAAGGGCGATTTCTGTCGCTGCCGGTGGTGTGTAAGGATTTCAGGGGAAAACGGTTGCGTGTATGTGTTTTGCTACAGCCTCAGGAGCGCTTTGCTTGCACAGCTGATGGAGGACGTTCATCAGAAATGTCCTGTTTCTCTGGAATCTTTACGTACTGCACTTTATTAAATGATATTTGAGTAAGGATTCCAGTGGCTGATATGCATATGTTGCCTTAAAATCTTCCGTTGACCGGCAACGCTTGAGTTTTTATTTATCAAACCGGACATTTTGCTCAGTTACCGATAAACTCAGTGACTAAATTGAGTGTTCAGTTACATTCCAGTGAAATGAATTTTTTTTGTTTCTAGTTTTGTGTTCAAAGCGGAAAAATAAAAATCCTAAGCAATTATATTAATCGGCCATGCTTGCCGAACGGTCAGCTGAAACCGATTACTGTGAAATGCTTGATTTTGGCTTAATAAATATTTTTACCCTAATCAATCAGTCAGTTGGTCGGTTGCACGCATGGAGAAACTCACAGACAGGGACGCACAAACTGAGACTCGCACATACTGTACGCCGTGACTCATGCACAGATGGAGACACACTTAAAGAAAAATTGTGCCTTAGAACTGCAGAGAAATAGATTTTCCCAAACATTCAACGAACACAAACACACTGAGGCCAAAAAAAAAAAAAGAGCAAAAGATACACTCCCTCATATGTGTGTGGCGGCCATGCTGTTTTGTTTACATCTCCACGCTGTAAAAGTACATACTGATGCACTAGGGGTGTCAGGCAGGAATCGTGGTAAATGTGGTTTCCGTTGTTGTTGAGCTCTTGTCTCTTGATCTCAGGGCCCTATAAAACACTATGGCTTTTGGCACTTAAACAAGTTTGTATATAGAACTTGATTTCAATGTGAAATCCTGAATTTAATCGCAGCAAAATCAATAAGATGCTGCAGAAAAAAAGCACATGCATGTAACATGCACACAGCCGTAGTATTGGGGTGGTCTTTCCTTGTCGTTCGTTCAAGACAACGACAGTGTTTATGAGTATTCTGTGACACTAGTCGACTTCCTCCTTCTTCAGGCAACCGCTGTAGAACCTACTTGTACACACAAGTTTTACGACAGCATCGCATAGTAGTGCCGCCCACGGTTGCATGACCTAACCACAAGCCGACACCTTATATAAATATATACTGAATGTAGAGAATGTTTTCTTGCAGATTTCGCTCTGTTTCTGTGTGCATTACGCACTCAATCAAACTTGTGTACTCTTATTGGATTATACTTTTAAACATTTTCTTAGTAGAGACAAAGGCTTGATCCAGAGATCAATCAAGTAGCACTTGATTGACACATGCCAGTGTTTCCCCACACTTATACTGTACAGTATACTTGGGTGGGCTGTGCAAGTATATTGTCGACCACCCAAGTATATTTGCTCACCCTTTGTAAAAATTTGTCCGGGAGAACGATGCCATCTGCGATCGATAAACTCTCGCAGTACCGCTCCGGTACCTATTTATTCTGCTACCATGAGAGCGGTGTATTAAGAAGTAGTAAATACAGCGGATCCCAGCTGCTGTAAAAATAATAAGAAGGAAGAAGTACTGATGGTCGGTCGCACATGCTCTGCAGAGAAACACAGTTTCACATGGTGAATAGGCTCTTCTTTAAAAAAAAAACAAAACAACAATAACCAGTTAAAAAAAAACATTTGTACTACATTAGTTTATATTAATGCTCAAAAGTTTGGCATCCCTGATTTTTATTTCTTTCTACATTGTAAAACAATCCTGAAGGTGTCCTAATATACAATAATGTCCTTTGAACAGTTGATATTGAGATGTATCTGCTACTCATGATCTGTAAAGCTTCATAACAGCTCTAATCCTAATCTAATAAGGTGCTGGTTGTTAATTGGTGATTTCTGAGGCTGGTGACTCTAAATGAACTTCTCCTCTGCAGCAGAGGTAGGTTTTGGTCTGGTTTACCTGGGAAGGTCTTCATGAGAGCCAGTTTCATCATGGTGCTTGATGGGTTTTGCAAATGTACTTGACAATACTGTTCTTGCAAGAACTATTCCAGAACAGCTGACTGACTGTTGTTGTTGTTGTTGTTGTTCAGTAATTACCTCATGCCATATGTATTATTTCACAGTTTTGAAATCCCCAGTACTGTTGTAGAATGTAGAAAATAAATTACTAAACAAAATCAAAGCAAGTGATCTCAAACCTTTGAGCGGTATTGTGTATTCGTTAAAACATTAAAATGCTAAATATAGGTAAAATATAAAAAATGTTTTAGCAAACATTTCCGTCTTTGTACACCGGAGAATGTTTAGTCCTTAACATTTTTACTTAGATGGAGATAGAGGTGAGGGTTTGTGGGTTGGATCTCTGAAATGTGAAATTAACAGAAATGTCAAATAAAGTATGTTGTGTTAAAAATGTGTTAAATGTCCTAAGTATTTGTTATTTGTTGTTATGTAGAACTTACCTACAGTGATCGCACTTCACCGATCTATTCTCTTTGTCTTTCAGAGGTTTCCAACCTTTTGGTGATGACCTCTGACAGAGAGCCCGTCCCTCAGAGACAGCCTCAAGTCAGCCAGCTGAGTTTCCACCGCATCCTTAAAGAGGAGATCGTTCAGGTACAGCCATATACCTTTGCGTTTTTTTTTTTTTTTTGTATAAACTGTAACCATGCATTATACAACATTATATGGGACTTTTGAAGCATTTTTGTGCATTTTTTTTGTGCTACATTAACGTGAAGTTGATCATTAGATTTGTTTTCCCTTAAGGCAGACACACCATCAGTGCACATAAAATTCACCATCGAGGATTTAAATCGTATCATATAGAGGTCCTTTAGAGGTTATATAGAGATTATTTAAGTAAGAATACTTTGTATTACTTCGAAGTCAATACATACAGTACTCGCCCTGAGCACTTTATTAGGAACACTATACTAACACTGAGTAGGGCCTCTCTTTACTCTCAGAACAGCCTGAATCCTTAATGGCTTGGATTGCACAAGATCTTCTAAACATTCCGTTGACATTCTGTCCCATGTTTACATGATCTCATCTTGCAACACCTGCAGATTTCACAAGTGCACTTTCATTCCGTAAATCTCACGTTCGATCACATTCCAAAGCCGCTCTAATGGATTTTGATCCGGTGACTGGGAAGCACACAGAAGAACACCGAACTCATTGTCATGTTCATGAAACCAGTTTGAGACGACCTCTGCTTTGTGTCTCTGTGCGTTAAAATCCTGGAAGAAGATGAGTCAGCTGTGGACGTTAAGGGATACAATCGACCTGTAGTGATCGATTGGTATTAACACTCCCAGAACCTGCCAAGAAAACATTCCCTAGCCCTGTACACAACCTTCACCAGTTGACACAAGTAGGTTGGGTTCATGAATTCATTCTTTTGGGGCCTGAGAATCGATTGTGCTTCATTAGACCATGCCTTGTTTCTTCTAATATTCTTTTAATATTTTTTTTGGAAAAAACCAAGGAAGTGAAAGTGGAAGCTGACATGCTCTTCTATCTTTTCCTTCTTGTGCGTACATGTTGTGCATTCTGAGATGCTTTTCTGCGCACCATAATTGTTTATATTGTCTTTTCCTCTGTAGCCTTTCTGCCAGCTAAAACCAGTCTGACCATACTCTGTTGTCCGCTGTCATCAACATGTTTCTTTCCTCAGACCTACCACACCCTGGATGTTGTTTCATTATCACACCATTTTGAGTAAACTCTAAAAAATCTCAAGAGATCGTCCGTTGTAAAAACATTCAATCCAGCCTATCTGGCACCAACACACATGCCACAATGAGAATCAATGAGATCTCTTTTTTCCCCCTCTTATTCTGATGATTGATATAAATGTTACCCGAAGTGCCTGGCATGTATCTGCAGGATTTTGTCTACATGATTTAGCCGATGAGACGATTGCATGAATGAGCAGGCTTTCCTAGTAAGTGTTTGGTGCATGTGAATAAGCAAGTCTATCTTATATGTTATTGAGTAAGGATGGATTTGTACCGTGAAAGAAACGATTCTTTCACTTGCGCTATTTACACTCTCGTATACAGCAGGTGTGTTTGTGTTCTCACTGATCAAAAACGAACCAGACATTTGGGGTCAAGGGTGCTTGGAAACCCTAATGTGAAAACTAACTAAAAAGTCACTAACTTGGACGGAAATTGGAAAAATAAAAGAACACAGCACAGCATCAGTGCCAAAGCTACAGCGTGACGTTTTGCACTGCAGTTCATCTGAGGCAAAATCTAATAGATGTGTTTTTTTTTAAACTACAAACAGAAAGTAAAGATGCTAGTTATACAGTACGTAGCCCTTAAAGCTCAGAGCATTTCAACCATTATTTGTTTTGTTGTTTTCTTTTATTTTTTATAAACATACAGTATATAGAGCTAAGGATTGTGCAGTATTCAGCCTATGATGTACTGAATATTAGTTCACTGTAACCAACTTCCCGAACATGACTAAGCAAAAAATAAAAAATTGGGTCACACAGGCAAATAAATAGCACAGTTACACACAATCACATGTTTCTATGGTTGTTTTCGTTGTGTCTATGACCCAAAAAAAGAATGAAGATAATATGTAGTGTTAAAATTTACCCTTTATAAAAGTAATGATAACAAGTAGCTCTACCGGACATATCCAAAAACCCAAATGCAGAATTTGAAGTCTTAAGCAAGACTTCCATATAAACACACACATATACAGGGGTTGGACAATGAAACTGAAACACTGGCCAATTTAGTGTGGGAGGTTTCATGGCTGAATTTGTCCAGCCTGGTGGCCAATCTTCATTGATTCCACCAATATGGGGCAGAGTGTGAAGGTATAATTAGCAGAGTAATAGCACAGTTTTGATTAAAATATTGCAATGCACACAACATTATGGGTGACATATCAGAGTTCAAAAGAGGACAAATTGTTGGTGCACGTCTCGCATGCGCATCTGTGACCAAGAAAGCAAGTCTTTGTGATGTATCAAGAGCCACGGTATCCAGCAGCCACATCCAACCGGAGTAACTTTGGACGCAGGAGGAAGCTGTCTGAAAGAGATTTTCGGGTGCTAACCCGGATTGTATCCAAAAAACATAAAAGCACAGCTGCCCAACTCACTGCAGAATTAAATGTGCACCTCGACTCTCCTCATCAGGAGCTCCACAGGGTCAATGTACATGGCCGGGCTGCTATATCCAAACCTTTGGTCACTCATCCCAATGCCAAACGGCGGTTTCAATGGTGCCAGCAGCGAAAATCTTGGGCTGTGGACAATGTGAAACATGTATTGCTCTCTGATGAGTCCACCTTCACTGTCTTTCCCACATCAGCTCATACTGTAGCAAAAATGTTGCACCATTGACTTTTTGGCCAAGACACAAACACTTAATTTTCCACTTTAGATATTTTGTAAGAAAAGATAATAAATAAAGACTTAATTCCTGACCCTTGTTGTGTGTTAATGCACTTCACAAGCTATTATCTACAGTAGCTTGCCATACATTATTGCTCTATTTCAGCTGTCACAATTTACCTCACGCACATGGTACAGTAATGGATGTTTAAAAAAATAATTCGTACCGTTGCATTGTAACTCTGATGACTGAACTCAAAGGGTGATTTTGTTGTTCTGGTATTTAGGGAGAACACCTGGGTCTGGGCACCAGGACCAACATCTATGCAGGTGTTCTGAAGATGAAAAGTGAGGATGAGGATGGTTTGGGGAGCTACTACGCATCACAGGAGGTGAAGGTGGTGCTGAAAGTGCTCGGCTCTGGACACAGGGATATATCTCTGGTGAGTGAGGATGAATCTTTTTTTTTTCTTCTCTGTGTTTGTTTCTGTCTGTCTCATGTCCCCAAAAAAAATAAAAAAAATAAACCATCGCTGTGGTTCTCCAGGCCTTCTTCGAGACAGCCAGCATGATGCGACAGATCTCGCACAAACACATCGCCTTGCTTTATGGAGTGTGTGTGCGTCACCAAGAGAGTAAGTCTTTGTGTGCTTGTGCATTTAATTTTGCTTTAGTCATTAAAAAAAAAAAAGGATGGTGTTCTGATTGTTTTCTGTGTTTTTTTTTCTTTTTGACATCTGATATTTGATTGCATAAGGTGCTACAGTCTAATGTGTTTTTATTGGCAAATGAACTGAAATTAAACAGTACTTCCTGAAAAACACAAGCAGTCTGGTGACAATACAATTACATTTTGTAGTGTGTGTGTGTGTGTGTGTGTGTGTGTGTGTGTGCAATACCGGAATGCCAGGATTGTTTATTTTTTCTGCTTGATTTTTAGCTAATATACTGTAAGCCTCATTCTGTCTATCTGTCTTGCTGTAGATATCATGGTGGAGGAGTTCGTGCAGTACGGTCCTCTCGATCTGTTCATGCGCAGAGAGACCGTTCCTCTCAGCACTCTGTGGAAGTTCCAGGTGGCCAAACAGCTGGCAAGCGCCCTCAGTTATCTGGTAAACACATGCTGAATTGTCTTTAAAAAATACAAACATGTACAATGCTCTACAGTCATGTGTAACCGGTTGAGGTTATGGCAGGCAGTATTTTTCCCTCACTGTAAAGTGTGGAAGAATATGCGCGGGAATAAGAGACCCTTCTCAGCTCTTAATTTTAAGTACCCCCTCATTTAAAAAAAAAAAGGATTGCTTAAAAGGATTGTGTGTGATAACTGTGGGAGCAGGACTCCCAGCTTTGTCCTTATACAGTGATGAAAGGTCCGGTCATTATGGCATTACAGTGGATTTTCTGCATTTTTCACAAAGAAATTGGAGTTTTCCTTCCTACACATTACTATTTTGAAGTATATTATCTTCCAGACACTAGTGATATATGCAGTGTGAGATGGAAGAGGCCGTGTGTGGGCAGTGTTATCTTAAATTCAGATAGTTGCAACATTTTTGTCTCTTATTGCAGTGGTCGTGGGTGTTTGATAGTTTTTCTCTCCTTTTTTGGTGCCTGTCAATACTCCCGCACAACGCCAAAGACAAACACCGCTTCTTCACAGGGTGTTTATTCAACTTGAAATGTGAAAATTTTGCTTTAGGTACATGTTAGGCATTTCACTTTGTGTTTGAATCATTTCAAATTCACACTGTTTTGTGCATAAGCGTTTATCAACATTATTTAGAAAAAAATGTTAGGTGATAATATTATGACCTGTGCGGCATGCTGGTGCAGTGGGTAGTGCTGCTGAATCACAGCTGCGGGATCACCGGTTCAATCTTCCGGGCGTCATATTTCTTTCAGGGTCTCTGGTTTCCTCCCACTTCCAAAATAAAAATTCATCCTGCATTGCCACTGTAAGTAAAGGAGAGAGACAGAATGTGTGTGTGTGTGTGTGTGTGTGTGTGAGTGAGCACCCATGTATCTTGCTCTGTAATGGACTTACGCCCAGTGTTTCTCGGATAGGCTCCGGATCCACCGTGACCCTGACCAGGATAACGCAATTACTGAAGATGAATGACATTTTAAATTTTCCCGGGTCATTTTGTAATATCATTATTTATTGCCACATCCAGCTTAAAGACTGTGATGTATAGCTTGGAAATTTTTCCAATCCTTTTTTTGTCCATAAGTGAAACAAATTTGTATCTTACACGGTGTATGAGCTATTTTCATATGATTTATATCTTTAAGATTTTGTTGTAACATACTTAAAAAGTTTTAGAGCTTTTTCACATTAGTCCTTCCTCCCTTCCCCCCGTTGGCCCACGTTCACATTGTTTTTTCTTCAAGAAAACGAGAACAAGGAAGTTAACTTTCGCGCTATGCTGAATTCCTGGGTTATTGATATAAAAAAAAAAAAATCTACTGTCCTCCTACTTTATCAGCTATGGCTGTGTAGGTCCAAGGTTGAGATTGGCGCGTGCTAGGTGCACACGGAGATTTCATAGGAGACAGACGGCACTGATGATGTCGCATTTAAACAGCGATCTACTTCCGTTCTCGTGTGTGAGTGGTTCCATATCTGATCCGTGCCCTAATCCTGATTCGTTTCCTAGTGGACTCGGGCGCGGCTCCCCGAGCGCGGAACGATTGTGTTCTCATTTATCAAAACGAACCAGATTTTGTGGTCAGGTGTTTTTGGAAAACGATTCCAGGGCCCTAATGTGACAACACTCTTAGAAGTTACAGGTCTTAATGCTGTCTTTAAAAAAATGACCAACCTTATGTGAACACTGTTTGAGACGGACCTCCTCTCATAGGTACAGTTGTGGATTCTGTACAGACGCGATCCTAAATTATAATGCCTGTTATGAGTTCCAGTTTGCTTTTATTCCGAACTTGTAATGATTTTTTTTTCAGCTTAGTGAAATGAAATGTTTGTGTTTGTGTGTATATTCTAGGAGGATAAGAAGCTTGTGCATGGGTACGTTTGTGCCAAAAACATTCTATTGGCTCGAGATGGACTTGACAGCGACGGAGGTCCCTTCATCAAACTCAGTGACCCTGGCATCCCCATCACCGTGCTAACACGAGAGGGTAAGAGCCTTGCCGGTCTTCATACGACAAATCATTTGTGTTTGTATATATGAACCGAAGGGCCAGAAATGAGCTGGCGAGCTAAGTCGAGCTAGCTACTTTGGATTCCAGTCCTGTTAGTTTGAGGTCTTTCACAAGGAGGGAAGGAGTCACCGTACGTGATGAGCACGTCATTACTATCAGTCCAAAAAAGCTACGTTTCCTGGATGCCTTCAGCAGAGAAGGGACGAAGTGTGATAAAGATAAGGCATAGTGTTTTGTATTAGCAGTGAGTATTAGCGGATGACTCTTTCTATTAGGATAGTGATTTCACTTGAACAATAAAACAGGAGAACTAGCTATTTTTTACATTTCAGTTAATTTACTAGTAAAAAGTTATATTATAAAATAGCATGAAACATGGATACACTTTACGCTTTAAAGAAACTTGTCTTGAGGGCTACATCTCAACAACATACTATTAAACACATTTACTGCCCAACGTTTCTAAATTTTCAATACCTAAAGGTGTTGTAGGTTTTTATTTTTTACGACAGACACACACATTAAAAAATGTAATTGCAGTAGTTTAACGCGGTGTGTTTTGTGCACTATGTGAGGCGAAGGTGTGTGCTGCGTGTGTGGAATGTGAGGGAGCAGATTGGTGTAACTGACAGGAATACTGCTGGCTCTCATCCAGTCGCTCAGTACTGAATCACCGTGACCCGGTATGGTCCTGTCGAGCGGCGCGCTTAGAGGAAAGACTGGTTTTGTCTGTTCGTGAAAGGGGTGGAACAGAATACTGACAGTTTAGAAAGTCTCTCTCGCTTTGGAGAAAGACTTTCTATCAGTGCAAAAACTAATTAAACAAGTTCAGCACGAGAGAAATAGAGAGAGAGGTTTTTTAAAAACTAAAATTTGTCTGTAGAACCTGACTTCTGTGGTGAAAAATAAATTTTCATTATCGAACGGCTGTATTTACTTCCTGTTGTACTGTAGCACAGAAGATCCAAAATAGAGAAAGCACTAATTTTAGGTCAGGCTTCCTAACCTAATTATAATAATAATTATTATTATTATTATGGTGTAATAAATAAATAAATAAAGAAAGAAAGAAACACTGCATGATAAGCATGCTGTATTAGACGGTGGTCGACTTGTATTTAGTAAAATATGCAGAGTGTATTAGACACGTTAGAAAGCAATGACTAAAGCAGTAATGCATTTACTAAGCAGGTGCATCATTATCAGCACTATCATCACTGGTTCCAGCTGCAGTCCCTGCCTAGACCAGTTATTTTTGTTGGAAATCTTCCAGTTCCAACATTTGTTACCCTTCTTTTCCAAGGAGGTTGCAGTTTGCAGTGTTACACAAAGCTGAAACCTGGGGCCTGATTGTAGTAACAAAATATTTATATTGTACAGCAAACCGTGCGTGTTTGTGCTTGCTTCAGAGTGTGTGGACAGGATTCCGTGGATCGCTCCAGAGTGTGTGCAGGATACAGCCAACCTGAGCGTAGCAGCAGATAAGTGGGGCTTTGGCACGACTCTGTGGGAGATATGCTATAACGGAGAAATTCCTCTGAAAGACAAGAAACTCACAGAGGTAAACACACCTACACACACACCTACACACACACACCTACTCACAGGTACATTCATACATAGGAATAAAACTTGGCTATTCATGTAACGTTTTCTCAATGTTTATCCCTGCATTTTTTTCCCCCTCCTCCCTCCGAGTAGAAGGAAAGGTTTTACGCAGCTCAGTGTCACTTGGCCACACCAGACTGTGAAGAGCTTGCTAATCTCATGACCCACTGCATGACCTACGACCCCCATCAAAGACCCTTCTTCAGGGCCATCGTCCGAGATATCGACATGGTGGAAAAACAGAGTAAGAATTCATTTCAAATGCAGCTCCTTAAAGAAGTTTTATTCAGATCTCTGCACTCTAAACCAAATTATTGTACTGTATCAACTGTACTGTAGCCAAATGGTCTAAGTCTTGTTACATGAATTTTATTTTTTTTATTAGTTTGGAAAAAGGATTTGTATCTCACCAATCTGCTTATAGTTAGAACGCTAACTGAATAGATAACGGATCTACCTAACTATGGTTTTTAAATCTTTGAATGTGTGCAATCTTCTCGCATTTCTTTTTCATGCATTATTTATGAAACTACTGTACAATCATTACCATAAATCAGAATGCACATACACTATATTGCCAAAAGTATTTGAACGTGAGTAACACCCAATTCTTAATCCACATGGTTTAATGTGATGTTGGCCCACCCTTTACAGCTCTGTTGGAACTGGTGTGGGGCTGTTTTTTAGCCGTTCGGCTCGGCGCCTTACTTTCAGTGAAAGGAATTCTTAATGTTTCAGCATACCAAGACATTTTGGAAAATTTCATGCTATCAACTTTGTGAGAACAGTTTGGGGACGGCTCCTTCCTGTTCCAACATGACTGCGCAGCAGTGCACAAAGCAACGTCCATAAAGACATGTTTTCGAGTTATCGAGATAGACCTGATAGAACACCTTTGGGATGAATTAGAGCGGAGACGGCGAGCCAGGCCTTCTCGTCCAACATCAGTGTCTCACCTCACAAATGCGCTTCTGGAAGAATGATCAACGATTCCCATAAACACACTCGTAAACCCTGTGGAAAGCCTTCCCAGAAGAGTTAAAGCTGTTATAGCTGTAAAGGGGGCGGGGCCAACATCATATTAAACCCTATGGATTAAGAATCGGACGTTACTTCAGTTCATGTGCATGTGAAGGCAGGCGAGCGAATACTTTTGGCAATATAGTGTATGTCTATGGTCCCATAAGGTTATTTTCTTTTTAACATATCCTGACTCCCAAATGCAGAAGCAAGATACAAAGGAGAAGTATTGATTTAACCTGAAACAAAAGGTTTACACTATAGTACCCCATAGAGCTTTGCTCAGTTCATAGAACAGTGTTTAAAAAAATCTCCAGCTCACATAATATCCAGTTTCACAGAACACAATATGGACTTTAAGTGACACTGTTGTTGTCGCTGTTCTTTCTACTGCTGAGTAGACACACTGTGTATGTGCCATCAGATGTGTACACAACTTTGGCGCATGTCTTACGCCGGACAACATTCCTCCCATTTTACCCAGACTTAGGACCAGTATTGCGTCCAGTGGCTGGAGATTGGGCATTGGCTGGGAATCGAACGAGAGAACCCTACCACCAATCTCTGAAGTAGCCATGTGACTGTAATCCGATAAAACAGAACAAATTTAAAAAGAAGTAATCTACCTAATACAGACACCTTGTGTAATCAAAAACATCTGCTTCAGTTTGCTTTATTCTGTTTGGGGTGTGTACGTAAATGTTTTCCTACTAGTTGATCCAGAATAATTAGGTTACTAATTAGCTCTGCTGCATATATCAAACAAATGACTTACGTTTTATAGTTTTATAAAAACCTGTTGTAAAAATCTCTCTGAAAATGAACTAAATATAACTATTAATTAAAGTAAATGGATTCTGGTGGCGGTATTTATAATCCTTTTTTTTTCTTGTGTCACTTCTAGTCAGTCAAGGCATGTGGCACTGTTATTCAAACAAAATGTGACTAAATTTTAATTTCACTTAGTGATAATTATATGTCCTGTTCAAAATTGACACAATACGGTGAGCAGCAAGTGTTGAGACTCAGTTAAGTTTCTCATGTCCCTGCAGCTTTGTTTAAAACACTGACCCCGTGTGGTTTGAAATGAGACCTGCAAGACTGAGTAATGATGCAAAAAAAAAAAAAAATCCATATGTCAAAAAAATTTCAATATATCACTAAAAAAAATCAAAACGCTTTTCTTCACCAGTCGCTCATAGTCATTGGTTTGGACACACTAGATTGAGTATGTTTCCATATTCCCATATGTACTTTTCATGTTCTAAATTAAGTTAAGTTTAAGACTTTATTTGTCACATATACATTACACCACAGTGAAATTCTTTCTTTGCATATTCCAGCATAACTGGGGTCAGCCATGATACAGCGCCCCTGGAGCAGATAGGGTTAAGGGCCTTACTCAAGGGCCCAACAGTGGCAACCTGGTGAAGCTGGGGATCGAACCTCCGACCTCCCGATCAGTAACTCAGTGCCTTAGCCCTCTGAGCCACCACTGCCACTGCCTTACTTCTTAAAAGAAGCTTGGGCTGCTTGGAAATTTTAGCAAAGCTAGCTGAGAATCTGCTAAGTGTTTGCCAGCTTCATTACTAATGCCTTTGAAAGTGTGACATACAGAATAGTTTTGTGTTTTTGTGTTACACCTTTCTTGGTCACCGTATAATTTTGTGAGTTGTGCTGTGTATATGATTCTAAAGTTTAATGCAGTACGTGTTTTTTGTCTGTAGATCCCTCGATTAAGCCTGTACCCACCCTAGAGGTCGACCCCACAGTGTTTGAGAAGAGATTCCTCAAGAAGATCAGAGACCTAGGAGAGGTAATTTCCCATTTGTAGCTCCGATACTGAAATTATATTGCTTGTCTCTTTTGTTCCTGGTGGAATTAACGTACGTCATTTTGGCCTTTGTGTGTTCTACAGGGGCATTTCGGAAAGGTGGAGCTGTGTCGATATGACCCGCGCGGGGATCGGACAGGAGAGTTGGTGGCGGTAAAGTCCCTGAAACCAGAGAGCCGGGAAGAGCAAAGCGGCAACCTGTGGCGTGAGATTGACATCCTGAGGGAACTCTACCACGAGAACATCGTCAAATACAAAGGCATCTGCCAGGAGGAGGGTAATGAACCCAAACCAACACACTTATTTTCTTGTCAGGATATATTTTATTTTAAAACTACAAACTCTTGTATAAAAAACATAAAGTGGAATATAAGAAAATACGTTTTTCTTTACTGTTTTTTAGGTGGCAGATCCATCAAACTCATTATGGAGTATTTACCAGCAGGCAGTCTGAAGGAATACTTGCCCAGAAACAAACTACAGACCAATATGAAGACCCTGCTGAGCTACGCTGTTCAAATTTGCCAGGTTGGCTACTCTAGACTTTCTTGTTAATACACCCACATGAGCGCTGTATCGTCTTCTAGGTCACAGATCCATGGGAATTGATGTCTAATTGCTGTTAATGTTTCTTCAGGACAGAAGATTTTTAGTTCAAGAGTCAATAAGAAATCTGATGTCAGTCAGCTTTCAACACATTTTATATCCTTACAGGATATAAAAGCAGTCATATTGCAGTAGTACAGTGTAGCTAGAATATAGTGTAAAAATAAAATTTTGGATATACATTAAGTCCCCGACTTACAAACATTCGAGTTCCGAATTTCCGCAGATACGGACAGACCTCGCATCTACGAACACATCGCGGAATTAGCTCACGTGTATTGTACAAAAAAATATACACTGCAGTGCACCAAATAGCAATAATTAACAATTATATACAATATTTTCAGTGTGTAAGTGAATGTATAAAATGTCCAAAGTCTGGTATATTGTATGTGCGGGAGAAATGAGACGGCCTCACCGGTTTCAATGAATCAGTCCAGGAGCACGATGATACCCCCCACCAAACGTCTTCCTGGGTTCCCTTTAAACGAGGTCAGCTGACCGGGGATCATCGTGGTTCCGCTCGCGATTTGGAAGCAAGAGTATAATGCGGAACCAAAACACCAAACCTATTTTTTTTTTTAAAAATGTTATGCTTTATATTGTTTGTGTGTCCAAGGTGTATATAACTCACTTTGTCAGACTTATGAACGAATCTGACTTACGAACAAGGACTTACTGTACTAGATTAACATGCGTTACCTTGTGTAGCTCTGACACCATAACCTTTTTCTTTACTTGTGTTTACTCCACTAATTCAGGGTATGGATTATCTGGGCTCTCGGAATTACATCCACCGAGACCTGGCTGCTCGGAACGTCCTGGTGGAGAACGAGAGCACGGTGAAGATTGGAGACTTTGGCCTAACTAAAAGCATTAAAGACAACGAGGGCTACTATACAGTGAAGGATGATCTGGACAGCCCGGTATTTTGGTGAGCCATTCTGAACATATAGTCATTTATTGCCATGTGCGCACACATAAAGGATGTGCAAAGGTTATTTAAATACTAACATCATTGTTTGCGTAGGTACTGTATTATTCCCTGTGTCCACATGAAGTCAGTAAAAATATAAGCCATGTCTGAGGTGTACAGCAGGACCGAAGTCTTAAAGGCAGGGGTTTTAAACTTTCATGATCAGGAGCAATAAAAGTCAGAAAAAAGAGAAAAACAATACAACAAGTGTTAAACAACACGTCTTTCACGAGTTTACATTTTACATTACATTTACATCCTGCTTTACAGGAGATACATATTTAGGGAAAAATAATAAATGATTCCACCACAACAAATATATTTTCCCTCTTTAGCAATGAACAAAATATTTCTGTTTGTCTAATGATGCCCAAGCATCTGCCCCTTTTCCCTTTGATGTTCAAAATGCTCTTTTGTCAAGGCATTTTTTAATAAAATAATAAAAATATAAAAAAAAAAAATTATTTAGCTCTAAATACCTCACCTGGCTCAGTCAGTTCACGTCACATGATGGCTTTTAACCTTTTTCGTGACGTGCCCTGCGTAATGGAGTTATACTTGCCGGGACGCCGCAGACAGACGCACAGTGGGGGAAAATTTCTCGTAATAGTTCTCAGAGAAATACTAATCAGGAGCTTTAGCTGCCGGTAAGTGGGGTTTGCAGGGGTATTATGTGCGCATTGTGCGTCACATTTGTGCAGCTCTGGAAAAGTACAAGTGGGTTTTAATGGCTCGGTTTGTTTCTGTAAGTCTCAGTAACACTCTTGTGTCACGGCCAAAAGTATTTGTCATTAATAGTTCAAGTATAAAGTTGCCCAGTTTTAACTTTGTGTATATTTTGTAGTTTGCTGCAGTAAACATGATGATTTTACTGTAATTTATTGTATCAGTTGTGATATTCATAAAAGAAATGATTAATATCATGAATAGAGAGGGAGAGAAGATTAGACATAAAATGAAGCAGTGTGAAGCCAGTGGCCAGATGGATTAGAAAGACAAACACAACAGCTTAGAATAACACATGTATCAGTTCTTACATGGCAAATGTCTTTTTCGTTGTAGACAGTAGCAATAATAAACTCTTTATTGTGACAGTTTAATGCTTTAATGTTTTATTGCCGTGGATTTATTATTGATTATGTGCAAGAGGATGTTAATTATGGCTAATAATAAAAAATAAAAATAGAATAGAATATCGAACTGCACGTCATTTCCAGATGAAGTGGAAAGTGTTAGGTCATATGAGGAGACAGAGACAGGGGCCGGAGTGAAAGAGAGAAGCATTGAGCCACAGCCAGCAGAAAGAGTGCAGGGATCAGCAGCCCAGGAGACATAGACAGAGGGGCGTGGAGTGTGAAAGAGGTTACATTCTGTTTGACTGTGGTGTGCTGAAATTCAAAAACAGGTTACACCTTAAATTATGTTGGTGTATGGCTTACTTTTCTTTTATTTTGTTCCGTGTGCCCCCCTTTTTAACTTTGAGCCCTCTAACGGTCTCTGCACGGCCCGGGTAATTTCCATGTAAAGGTCAAGTAAAACATAGCAAAACATTTCTTAATAGCAGTTGAGAAAGTGCAGAACAGTCTGTAAGTTTAATATTTTACTTGTTTAAGACGTGAAGAATCAAACAGGTGCAATGCTTGCTCAAGCACACTCGGGAAACCCACATAATCTATACAGGGTGTCTTAAAGAAATTGACATCATTTGAAATATGAATATTTGAGTAACTACATGTCCAAGGCAAATAAAATTAAGTAGGCTTTAAATTGAAAAATAAAAGATTTATTAATCAAACCTCCAACAACATATTTAAACGGATATAGATTTTACTGTATAACCGATTTCACAAAGCTTCTTTTATAGTTGATAAAATGCAAACCCCTCCCAAATGCAAACATTATGCTTGTTGACTTTGCCATTTGTATGAAATGTGGCCTCATCACTGAAAACACAAGCCGCTTTTTGAACTCCTCATCAAGTTTCTGTTGCATAGCGACACAGAATTAAATGTAAAACATTTAGGTAGTTTTCACACATTGCGTTTAAATTTGAGATCATTTGAGCGATGTTGTTAGACTATGAAATTATATAAATTGTTTGGGATACCCTGCATATACAAAGGGCCCCAAAAAAATGTATACACATTTCAACAGTTGTTATCTGTACCCGTTTTAAAAACTCTGAATAAATTATGACAGCAATGTGCATGTTTTTCATGTTGAAGTTTTTTTGGGCCCTCTGTATGTTTTTTTTTTTTTTTAATAGAATGTATCTGTTATTTAGCCAGTCTTTAATTAGTTAATAGAAATAGTAGTTAGATAGTTAATAATTAATAGTTAATCTGTATTATTTTGTGAAAACCGTTTTTATGTTAACTGTGTGTACCGATTAGGGTTGGGACTCACCAGGGACCATCCAATACGAGATCACAACAATATGTGCCGGTTTGATTCTTTTTGGGATTCTGTTAGTATCAAGATTTTTATAAATGTCCCGATTCAACATATGTACATTTTATTCCAGATTTCCTTACGATTCTAAACAAGGGTCACAAATCATTTGCTTCTACCATACAGGATGTAGTGCTGCCTGCCAATGTGTAAATAGTTAGTTATTAATGAATATTAGAGCGCACCACCTCCACCTTTAGGATCATAGCGGAACGGCAACATTTTACAACCTCGCATGCAAACATGTATATAAAATTTGGAGTCAGTATGGCGATGCATAAATTGCCACACAAAAGAATCTCAATATTTTCCCCCAACTCTACTACAGAGTGTTTATTGATTAGCTATGTGGCCATATGGCTCATGCTGTTTAAGCTGTGTATGAGCAGTGATCCTGTGTGACATCATGTCTCTCTCTCTCTCTCTCTCTCTCTCTCTCTCTGCGTGATATAGGTATGCTCCAGAATGCCTGGTTCACTGTAAGTTCTACAGAGCGTCAGATGTCTGGTCGTTTGGAGTGACCATGTACGAGCTCCTGACCTACTGTGACGCCTCATGCAGCCCCATGTCGGTAAGCAGTCTGTCATTAATCTTTGATGACCCCCGTCTGAATGTTTCACAGCCCACTAACTCATTAGGGGTGAAGAGTGCAATCCAGTGCAAGTCGTGTCCTAATAATCCTAATAAACATTTTTATGGAACATTAAAATCATTGACTGAAGTTATAGAGTACCATGATGTCAGGCACTTTGTTGTGACCAGGCACGATGACGTCGTGTTGCTGTAAAAAAATATTTGTTTCACTCAACACTTCATGAAGAATGAAAATGAAAAATAGACATTTTATACACATTTTTCTTTTGCTTCTTCTTTTGTATACAGCCCACAACTGTATACAGTGTAACCTTGGATTACGAGCATAATTTGTTCCAGAAGCGGGCTCGTATTCCAAAACACTTGTAAATCAAAACAAACTTTCCCATAAAAAATAATGGAAACTCAAATTATTCATTCCACAGCCCAAAAAAATAAATACATATTGTGTATGTGTGTTAAAGTAAGAGGAGAGGAGGAATCAGCCCCTCCCGTCTCCCCCTTTTCATCTTACACAGTAAACCTTTCTCCTCTCTTGTTTGAATTTTACACAAACACACACACACATTAATGGAAAATTGTTGGAAAAATTAGCAAGGAACATAGCTAATGACACTCGCGTGAGCTCATACTAACGGAATCACTGCTGTAAAGTAAAACAAACAAATTACCCTGCACTTTACCTTTGAAATGAATCGCGCACTAAGACCCAGCAGGGGAGACGACACCCACAATTCCACAGCGCAAGAGAGAGAAAAAACATTGGCTCAGTTGTGATCACGTAACGCTCAGCGTCAAAACAAGAAGCGCATGCGTGATACATTATACTCGATACTCGTAAACCAAGACTTGTTCGATTTCAAGTCAAAATTTATTAAAAATCTTTGCTTGTCTTGCAGAACACTTGCAAATCACGTTACTCGCAGTCCGAAGTTCCACTGTATCTGTTTCTGAAAACAGTTCTTGTTCTTATTTAGATGACTTGATACCACAGTGCTGTTTAATTTTCAAATCTGATTGCTTAGAATGTATAGCTGATTGGTCTGTAAAGAAACAGTTATCCAAAGATACAATCGATCCTCGTGAAGTCGCGGTTCAGAGTTTGCAGCCTCAGTCGTTTGCTGATTTTTCCTTAGAACCAAACTAATATTTTTTATGGCTTGACAATATAAATTTTTCATTGGTTTTAGCGCTAAACTATTAAGAACAATATTATTTATACATTTTGTGACATAAATATTAATGTAAATTCAACTGAATTTCCATACAAAATATAATGCTGTGTACATTTTTTAGTACTGTAGAGAGAACACAAAGCAACCGTAGAGGGGACGGTAAATTATTACTGTATTTACCGTATTTATACCAAAGTACATATAGGGGTACTAGGGGTATTTTACATTCTAGCACTGCGGGAGACACAGAAGTACAGTACTGTATGGTATACGGGTTAATCTTTACATACCTTTTTTAAACTTTTCTTTTATATATATATATATATATATATATATATATATATATAAAAGAGTAATGTATTAAGCTAAGTTTGAAATTAATTTAAGGTGTTTTGGGAGCATATTTAGGTTCTAAACTATAAAAATAGTCAAAACAATCGTGTTTTTTTTTTTTTTTTTTTTTACAATTCGTGGATGCTCTAGGAACGGACTGTAACCCCCGCGAATTTTGGGGGGTACACACCGATAGAACTTTATTGTCTTTATTGTACAGTCCAGGTACTCAGCACCAGAAATGTAGTTTAGCATCTGCAAGAAGTGCACATATCAGCATTATAGATCAGCAAACAATAAATTTTTTCAATTGAAGGTGTGAGAATTATGTAGAGATTTGGTTAAACTTGGCCCTTCACTGAGTGAAACACTGCTCTAGTGTCTGCTGCTAATGAAAGAGCCTTTTGTTCAGTGAGCCGTGTGGAGGCTCACTCGCCGTCTGCCAGATGGCGCCAGTCTGTGCCCATGGTGGCAGACGCCGTGCCCAAAGTGTGTTCACTCCAGTACCCATACAATCCACTCCATGGAAAAAGTACTGACTAGAGATTAGTGTGTTATTCATTTATTTATTTTTATTATTATTATTATTATTGAAATGTTGATTAACAGATGAAGGCTTGTTTTAAGCAGAATTGACTGAAATTCGACTCTGTCCCCCTGCAGGTCTTCCTTAAGATGATTGGACCAACCCATGGACAGATGACTGTCACCAGATTGGTCCGGCTTCTGGAGGAGGGGAAGAGATTGCCCAAGCCAGATATCTGCTCTGACAAGGTAAAACATGGAACACACACACACACACAAACACACACACACACACACACACTCACACAGATCAGCTGATAAAGGAGGAATATGAAATGCAGATTCGTGGAAATAAAAGCAACATGTTCTCCATGTTGCCTCAAGTCAGTCAGGTTACTTCAGCAGGCAGACAATGTAACATGTTAGTCATCTTCTAGTTCTGTTTATTTTATTGTTTCCAATTTATTATTTAATGTACCTTTTGTTGTTTGTTAGTGTTTCATAACCAATAACATAACTATTTTTAAAAAGAGTATTATTTAATATTTTTAATGAAGTTTTTAATAAAATCTAGACATACACTTTAAGTATACGTTTAGAAAATACGTGTTGATTTTTGCAGGTTTTTTTTTTCTGAGGCAGTAGAAATCTTTTGAGATGTTTACTCGTGTGATATGTACTGTGCAAGATTCTTAAGCCACCTTTTGTTTCTTCATATTTTGCTTACAAAAAGGCGAACTTTCTTGTATTTTTCTGCCTATTATTCTCAGTCGAGTCCCTGTTCCTGACCAATTGACCAATTAATCATTCAAGCATGAAAAGACATCTAGCTTAAGGCATAAACCAATAAGAAATAACACAATGATGCTGGTGATTAATATACTGGTGATGCTGAAAGATGCTGAGAGGTTGGAACAGACGAAAGGGGAAATGAGGTCGCTGCTGAGATTGTTACATAAACAATCAGTTTTTAAATTCTTTAGGCACTTTGTATAATGTCACAGTAAAACATTTGTTCTCTTTTTTTTTATTGTACATAATTTAATTAAGTTAAATATAAAGAAATGAGGGGTGGCTCAGGTCTTTCGCACAGTACTGTAATTAAAGGTCGGGTTAATGGTCAAAGCCTTACTGCTGAACCTTTTTTTAAAACTGTTATTATTATTATTATTATTATTAGTTATACAGTAGTAAAAAAAAAAATCCTAAGGGATGTAATGGAATGTGATGGACAACACCCTGGCCTTTAAGAGAAACCAAAATGCATTCTTCTGTAATAAACTGTAACATTGCAATATAAACGTACCACAGAAAAACATCACAAAATATGATCCAAGTAATGTTTTTCTTTATTGCAATGTTGTATTTCCAGTTTTTGCTTAGTTATACACAGTAACATGACACATCAGCTAAGAAAGTGAAGTGTACAAAACGAAGTGTACTTTTATTGGTGCCTGACTTTTCAGACTCCTCAAAGTTGAAATATCATTATTTCATTTTTTGTTTCATTTGATCGAATGTTCACTAACTCTGACGTCTTGTGTCAGGTGTACACTTTAATGAAGAGGTGCTGGGAGAGCACACCTGACAAAAGGATCGACTTCAAAGGCCTCATCGCTGCTTTTCAGCAATTGCTTGGTGACGGCATGTAACCATGGAAACCGCGATCTGCAGTTACACACTCCACCTGCCAGACCAGAGACTGCGCTTAAGGTGTCGCCACGGTGAACTTTTTTTTAATGCAAAGAAGACTTCAGGAGAACATTTTTTCCACTTTGTTTTGTCCAGAAGGAGCTTTCACGTGCCGCGTTCTACTGGTTTACTCACAGACTGCGTGTGTCACGGTGTCACCACAGAGTGCGGTCATGACGAGAAGCGAAATCATCAGTCAACCACAGGGCACGAAGCAGCACGTATATCACTCGCCATCAGTTTGCAAGACCTTTCTATCCTGTTATACCTACACTTCCTGTACTTATGTCAGCGACCGCATCGAATTATTTCTCTTTTTGTTCCAAACGCAGCTTTATATTCCTAATGTACTTTTATGCAATCAGTTTTTTTTTTTGTTACACATTTTCAGCAGTGTGAGTTTGAGCGATGCGGGATGTTTGCCGAAGCGTGTCACCGCATGTCACATGTACAGCGAGACAAACAGGAGCTACAGGAAGAGAGAGAGAGAGAGGAGTTTCACCACATGTATCACGAGGCAGATTTGCTCGGGAAGCCTGATCTGGGACACTTGTGCACGAGGACAGGCATTGGAGTTGGAAGAAAGTTCCTTCTATTCCACAGAACGTTCGGAAACCTGTTTCATAGCATTTTATTTCTCACGCAGCTCTTTGTCAATGATGAAAGACTGAAAAGGCGAAGGCAGTATTTTTTTTTTTTTTTGTTTTTTTGCCATGCATTGTGCCTACAGTAGGCACTAGAGGACAGTAGAGATTACAGAATATCATCTTATTACTATCTTAAATCTAGTAAGACATATTCTTGCTCAAATCTTACATAAAGTCAAGAAGCATTTTAAGTCTGAGGCTGCATATTTTAGCATTTGTATCTACAGAAATTTAAAGTAAAATTTATTGGGGCCAGTATGCATTGTTAAAAAGCTGTACTCTCATTATTCTCCTTGTAAACTAAACTATTTTCATCATCTCCTGGGTAAATGTATCAGTTCTGTTTTCTGCTGCGGTGTGGTTCAAGTATTGACTTTTTGTGATTTCTGCTAACGCTGAGACACGCTGTAAGGCACCGGCGTAGCGCCGAGTGGAACAGCAACAAGATGGCATAGTGTGGGAGAGAAACTCAGTGGGGGACACACAGCTCCTTCAGCACAGCTCCTTCTCTTTATTGCGGAATGTAAAACAATTCTTTTCAGCTCAAAAAAAAAAAAAAGGAAGAAAACAAAAAACTATTTTATTTTTCCTCAAGAATAAGACAAATAGTATCCAATAAAGGAGAACAATTTACATAAATAGACAAATAAATACAAAGACTTATTTTTTTTACCGCTATTTAAAACACAAGAGATCTATGAAAAAGAGTAAAGGAACACAAAAAAAGTAAGTACAGAGGAGTAAAGACATGCTTAAATTCCACCGTACCTAAAAACAGCTTATTCACAGAAAGCAATATCAGTATAATTTGGATATAAAATATTGCAAAAATTTTAATTCCAGGTGAGAAAAAAAAAAGTAGAAACGTTAAATATAAATGAAGGTTGTAGACGTGTAATGTCTGCACATCACAAAACAAGCCTTAGTGTTGAGTTCCCCTGCAGTTAATCAGGTGAACCTGTAGAGTATTTAATTCAAGAAGAAACTTCAGTATTGCAAAGCCAGCACATTTACACACACACACACACACACGCACACATATACATACACAAACTGCGCTTTAAGGTTAAGACGTGCAACCATACTAAGTGTAGACTCTGGCTTTTTACACACACGACCTACTCTGATGATCAGAAATACACAGAGTGTAAGGAGTGAACTTTACATTCAACATGAACAGCAGGCACAGCAGAAACCCCCCCTCGTCTACTCATCAACAGACTGAACCAGACGTCTAAAGCTCAGGGGGCAGACTGTAAAACCTTTTACACTCTCACACAGACAGCTGATGTAGTGTTAGTGACCGGTAAGTGAATTGTGTGACGAGGTAAGCATGCTTTAATAATAATCCCTGCCGAGGTGGAAATCAGCAGTGCTCAGGCTGGACACGGAGCCTTCGGACGCTTTGGAGAGACGCACTGCGCGCGGGAGATCCAGCCGAATACTGAAAAGACACGACGGACAAACAGACGATCGCTGTGTTTAAAAAAAAAAAAACACCACAGGGCGTGGCGTTAGCTGGTACAGAAAAATAATCAACGACTGATCGCGTAACAGCATGTCTTTTGGAGCGTTTCATTCCTTTCTTGACGAGTACAAAGCTCTACGTATTAAACACTGTGTCGTCATTTTTATCCATTTAGAGTTTTTAACGTTGTGCAACATGTTAAGTCCTTGTGACCTCATCAGTAGGCGTTTTCACATTAGACATGATTGCTTTGTACCGTAACCAGGAACGACTGATCCCACGCTGGGCAGCGTTTACATTGTTTTTGATCTCCGTACTCGGGTGCACTTTCTGATTTACACTTTCCGATACGGCAGGTGGCAGTGTGTGCCTTTCTGGTTTGTGTACACAGCCATTAAATACGAGAGAAGAAGAAAACAAGGAAGTTAACTTTCGCGCTATGCCTAATGTTATTGATATTTCTAAAAAAAAAAAAATTAATGTCTGGCTCTCGCCTGCCTTCCTGCTTCATCAGCTAAGTGGGATGGTGCGTGATTTTGGAGATGTTAATGACGTCATGTCTAAACGGCTATCTACCTCTGTTCTCAGATACGAATGGATTCCATATCTGATTCAATCTGTTCCCGAGTACGATGCATCTTTCTCAAGACCAGTTCTCCAAGCAGACTTGGGCACGGTTCCCGAACCTGGAACAATTGTGTTCTCACTGATCAAAATGAACCAGACCTGGGGGTCAAGTGTTCCTCAGAAACGATCCTGAGACGCTAATGTAAAAACGCCTTACAGTCTTTAAGAGAAAAACAAAACAAAAGATGGAAGTAAAGCTTCTGTTGTTGAGGTTTTCTTTACCAAACACTACAAGGTGCACTAGAACTTGGAGATGGTAAAATGTCGCAGTTCCTCTATAATCCTACAGGTGGTACATTTAAAACCATTCAGCTTCGTGTGGTAGAAGCGAATTGTTTTCCAAGTTTCTTTAGAATTCTCCTCAATTTTTTTTCTAAAAGGTAACATCCAATTGTGATACTTATTCCAATACAACGGTATCGTGATAATATCGTATCGGATGGGCTTCGGGGATTCCCATCCTGAGTGGAAGATAAAAATGTGTTTGGACTTTCAGCTACTGAACATAACGCCACACCTTCCAGCCAATCAGAGAGAAGAATTCACACATCACATTCACGCTTGTCTTTAAAGGAATTCTAAAGTTTTTTTTTTTTAGCGATTTGCTTCTTTTACTGTACTGAGTACTGGCTCGTGATTCATCATTTTTATTATAATTTTTTTTTACATGAAGGTTCGCTTAACTGTAACACGTTAGTTGACATGAACAAACCATGAGCTTCTGGAAGAACAGACTGAGGAGGAGCTAGAACGTTTAAACGAGATCGGGATCTTAATGCACACTCAGGCTCTGATATGTGCACCTGGAGACCAGAGTTCAGAAATGGATATGAATTTATCATCATCATCATCATCAAGCATATGCTGAACAAACCTCAGCTGATGTACTTGAATTTCTTTTACAGTAAAACCTCAGATTGTGAGTAACGCGGTTTGCGAGTGTTCCGCAAGATGAGCAAAGATTTTTTTTTTATTTGACTTGAAAAACGAGCAAGTCTTGGTTTACGAGTACCGAGTATCATGTATCACGCATGCGCTTCTTGTTTTGAC
>JAOVVA010000017.1:20791298-20810782 GCA_028565275.1 Leiocassis micropogon
CAGAAACACTGCTCTGTCACGATTCTTTTCAAAGGTAAAGTGCAGGTTCATTTGTTTGTTTTACTTTACAGCAGTGAGTCCGTTAGTATGCGCGCACGCGAGTGTCATTAGCGATGTTCCTTGCTAATTTTTCCGATAAAACAGTCTTTTCGTTAATGTGTGTGTGTGTGTGTTTGTGTGAAACTCAAATAAGAGAGGAGACAGGTTTACTGTGTAAGATGAGAAGGGAGAGACGGGAGGGGCTGATTCCTCCTCTTTAGCTTCACACACATACACAAACACACACACACATATACACACACACAAAGCCTGCGCGCATAAACAGAAACACTTATCTGTCAGAATTTATTTTTACTTTTTAAAAAAATAAACTGCAGGTTAATTTGTTTTATGTTTTACTTTATATTTTGTGTTAACTATTTTTATGTATTCATTTTTTTGGTGCTGTGAAACAAATAATTTGAGTTTCCATTATTTCTTATGGAAAAATTCATTTTGGTTTACGAGTGTTTTAGAATACGAGCCCACTTCCGGAACGAATTATGCTCGTAATCCAAGGCTCCACTGTATATTTAAACATAAATCGATGATGATGACGATGATTATTATTAATGTGTTTGTCCAAGTTAATGAACTTTGTTAGTTAAAGGAACCTGAATGTAAATACCGAGTGTTTATGCTGTACAGTAGATAGTGTAACACGCCGGGGAATCACGAGAGATCCACATCACTCTCTGCGCTGCCCAAGACCTACATGTGAAACCATCCTCAGCAGGTATTAGCACTACTGAATGCACAGGGTGCACTTTTTATCTCTCTCTCACACACACACACACACAAAAGAGAATGGCTTCTGGAGTGGGTGAGGACATCAGGCTAGTCAATACAATCACTTAGTATAAATAAAACACACACACACACACGAAGCCTTAATCTAAATTGCTGACTACAGCAGGAAAAGCCTGTACACTTACTGCTTTGAAACAACTAAGACAGACCGTCTCTGAGCGGACAATCCCCCCACACACACACACGCGCACACACACAAGCGCTATGGCTTTGAGCCGTTCAAATATGGTTAAATATCATTTACAAAAACAACTCTCCCAATCAAGGAGCCGTAAAGAGAAGCACTTATCCCCAATCAGTGTTATTATTACACTCATATGATACAGTAACACACACACACACACACACACACACCCTTCTACACAGCATTAAGGTATCAGCGTGAGAGCAAGTACACTATATCAAAGCTGTTTAACTAATACCCACTACACACACACACACACACATATATATACAAATACACGCCCATCCCCAGCAGCATCACGTCCTTATTACAATTGGTACTAAGAGCAATATTACTATTGCGGCAGGTAAAGATTTCCATCTCAGTGGAACAACAACAAAAAACGATACCCTGAAACCGGAGGCTGCAGAGAGCAGAGCACACACACACACGCGCACACACACCTTAACAGAGAAATCTTACTCTTTATTGCCTTTAACCTGGAGCACGGCCCATGTGGAGGCTGTGTGTTTCATCATCTGCTCAGACGTGAGCTCGGCCTGTGTTAAGGCTCCGTAGTATAATGGCTGATTTTTCCTACATTTACAGCACTATGTACAGTTTCTCCCTCACACACACACACAAACACACACACACACACATTTCTATAGGCAGGGATTCGTCCAGGTGAGTGGATCAAAGACGAAAAGTGCTTTTAAGACAAAATAATTTACCGCGGTGAACAACTCGCACTTGCGTTATGGCTTTTCATATTTGTCAGTCCGTTGATGGTATACGAATACGAATGTAAAACTTTTTAAACATTTCCACATTGAAAACTTTACTTCTACTGGAATATGTGTTTCATTCTTGTCCCTTTAAACACCTTCATGAGACAAGGTAGGAATACACTGTTGTATGAAAAAGTTTGTCTGAAAAGAGTTTTTTATCAGGTGATAACTTCAGCACAACACACTTCATGTTAAGACCAGAACCAGAAGGAACCTATTGGTTCCACGATTGCAGGTACTGTATAGACGAGAAATGACGGATACTCAAGGTTTCTTCCTCATGTGGTCTCAGGGAGTTTCTCCATCACCTGGGTGGCTCAGTAGAAATCAATGTACAGTTTACATTTAAAATCTATCAGTTTTCCTAAATCTGCGATTAAGATTAACATTCAGTTATTTGTCACTTTTACCTTACAGGACAGTGAAAGAATGTTTCCATTTTTTTTTCACATATCCCAGTAAGAAAGCTGGGGTCAGAGCACAGCCAGGATACGGCACCCCTGGAGCAGATACTGTACGGAGCGGCTTGGCAGTGCCAGGGCTCGAACCCCCGAGCAGAAGACCTTCTGATCAGTAACCCAGAGCTTTAACCGTTTGAGACCGGCAAATTAACACTTTTCACTACCAGAATATGGGAATGACGTCACGACAATGTAGAACTCGCAGAATGCTTTGGTCATACAAACAACCGCAAACATAGAACCATAAAACATGTGATCATATGAGTCTATGGTATTTCATTGCCTGTGTGACCTTTTAAAAAAAAAAAAAAAAAAAAAAAAATTCTGCTCAGTCATGTTGATATAGTTGGAGAAAATGAAATAAAATGCATTTCATCATATTACCCAGGTTGTGCTGAAAAGAAAAAAGGATATGTCACTCTATACCAGAGGCGGGAAAAAAATCGATTCAGTGATGTATCGCTACTCTTTTTGTGTTATGATTCATGTATCGCCATGCTGACTCCAAAATCACTCTCCCTTCTCACTCACTCATGGTTTATACCACTTTATCCTGAGACTTAGGCTGCCAATCCATCGCAGGACACACACTATAGTCATTTTGGGATCGCCAATTAGCCTAATCTGCATGTCTTTGGACTGTGGGAGGAAACCGGAGTACCCGGGGGAAACCCACCAAGCACGGGGAGAACATACAAACTCCATGCATACAGAGGTAGGAATCGAACCTGGCCAGGAATCGAACCCGGATCCTGAAGGTGCAAGGCGACAGTGCTAATCACTGCATCACCGTGTCGCCTATTTCAAAATCTGTTTTTTCAGAGATGCAGTGGTCAAACAGCCAGTGACCAGAATTGATTTGTTTTCAGCTTGATCAGCCGTGACCATTTATAACCTGTGTCAAAAGTACGAGCTTCAGAGTGTTGCAACAGGAGTTTTTTTTTTATGGTGTGTTAATATGCCCCTGATCAGCCTTTTTACTTCAAACTCTGACCAAATCAGCCTCAAAACCCACTCATTATACACTAGTCTCCGAACACGTGTTAGAAGGGCAGGGGTCAGGGCAGGGGTCGCTCAGGGCTTAAGGCGTTGGACTACGGTTTTAGGAGGTCCCAGGTTTAAACCCCGGCACCACTACGTTGCCACTGCTGGGCCTTGATAAGGTGGCAAAATGTCTCTTTATAATCCTACATGCGGCGCTCTCATCCACTGACACACTGGCATCCTGTGTGGTAGAAGTGACTTATTTGATAATTTTATTGAGAAATACTTATGACGGATGGCATAACATATAGACGAGCTGTTCAGGACAATAGTTTTTTTGTTAAAGTTAATTTTAAGGTAAGTTAGAGTCTACACTGCACAATCCTAAAGCCTGTATAGATCCATTAAAACAGCTGTACAAACTATCCAGTAACAGAACTTCATTATCTCACTAACTGACTCATGAATTGTTTTTAATAACAAGATTTCCTCTGAATCTCCAATCTTCGAGCTAACCCTGAACAGTCTGAACACAAACCTATCCGATGCCTACATAAAAACAGGCCATGGCGATTCGGCTCCGTTATCCGGTGGCTGAAATGTCAGTAAAGGGGAAGTCAAGGCAAGGATCTGTAAGAACAAGACACTTTGTAGACACGGCTGCCCAAATGCTGGGAAGAAAGGCACTGAGTGACGAAAAGGGACCTGCGGGAGGGATCTGGTTTCGGGTTAAATGACGCAGGAGTGTTGGAGCACCAGTGGAAGAGTCATCAGTAGAAAGCTGAGCCGAGATAAACCAGGGGCAACTTGGATACTAATGCTGTAGACATTAATGAAGGGGAAAAAAAACTAAACAAAAACAAGATCAACTCTTTGGCCACGATCACGATAAAAAGAATTGCATCTTATGAAAAGAACAGTTATTAAGCACTGATATGTTCAGCACTGATTATGCTTTGGTTATGCATGGCAGGAAGTGGCACAGGAAACCAAAAAAAAAAAAAAACACATACACAAGCTGCAGCTTTTGGAATGGCCCTCACACTCCGTCTGAGTTAAACATGCTGCACAGGCAATGAGGAAGAACTCAATGGGGAAACTCCCTAAAACACCAAGAGAAAGATTCAAAAGCAATGCCTAGTGTTCAGCTGAACTGACTCAGAGCTGAATACTGAGAGAGAGAAAGAGAGAAAGAGAAAGAGGGAAAGAGCGAGAGAGAAAGAGACAGGGTTTCTAAGTACAGCGTTTTGCTGCAGAGGTTGTGTGTACGTGTGTGTGTGTGCGTGTGTGTGTGTAAGTGTGTGTGAGATTCTTCTCACTTCAAAATTCAACACTATGAATTTAGTGGGGGTGCACAAACTTTTGCATACAACTTTAAATATTGGACTTGATGACATTGAGCAAATAATGTCTGTCTGAGACATGCGTGGCACACGCGCACGTTTCGTCTTTGACCCCTGCGGAGGCGCGTGCGTCTCTGTGACGTTTTGGCGCTTTTTTTTTTTAAACTAGAACAAAGAGAAATATTTACACTAAATTACAATTTATACACCAGAACTGAACATCTCCCACTATCTGAAGCAACATCCACTGTGAAAGGCGAATGCTCTGAGGACAGCTCTGTCTTTTTCAGCCCTTTACCTCTTAAACATACACACACACACACACACACACACACACACAGGAGCAGTGAAGTGTCGCACCTGGAGGAAACACAAGATCATCAGAAGTCAGAAAAGTTCACTATTACAAAGCTTAGTGGCCTTTTGTTACACTGGCCAGAGTGTGTGTGAGTGTGTTGCCAAAAAAAAAAAAAAAGGTTCCCCAGGTCAGAAGCCCAGAATAAAACAGGTCTGAGAACATCCAGACCTTTAACACACACACACATCACTCTTACACACACACACACACACACACACACATACAGAGTGCGGACTTAAGGCTTCGACTGGACAACATCAATGCACTACAAAACACTGTAATTATGTGTGTGTGCGTGTGTGTGCGTGTGTGTGTGTGTGGTCTAAATCCTCTTCTTTTTGAAGTAGTCAGCGTACTGGCCACCCAGACCCTGTGAGTGCTGGCCCACGTAAGGCCCCTCTGATGTCACTTCCTGTACTGCCAGTGTGGGATACTCTCGCTTCTGCCCTCGAGCCTGAGAGAGACGGTGAGAGAGAGAGAGATGGAGAGAGAAAATGTGACAGAAATAAATAGTGGGAGGAAGACAAAGTAAAAGAGAAGCAAATACATAAATGGAAAGCCAGAGACAGATAGCAATTGAGAGAGGGACAGGGACAAAGAGAGAGAGGGACAGGGACAAAGAGAGAGAGAAAAAGTGAGAGACACAAAGAAAAGGAAAGAGACATAAAGAAAGAGACAAAATGCGACAGGTAGACAGAATGAGTAAGAGAGAGTGAGAGAAAGGAGGTGAGGCAGAGACAACCAGGAAATATAGAGACAAGAAATATTGAGACAAAGGCACAGAGAGAGAGAGAGAGAGAGAGAGAGAGAAAGAAAGAAAGAAAGAAAAAAATAAGAACAAGTGAGAGTGACGAAGAGGAAAGGAGGCAAGAAGCAAGACAGAGAGGTAGGGACAAAGCCATGGAGAGAAAAAGAGATAAAGAGACAGGAGAGACAGGAAGAAATAGAGAGAGGAAAGGCAGAAATATAGATAAAGAAAGAGATGGAGAGAAATGGATGGAGGGATAGAGAGAGATGGAGAAAGATGGAGAAATGAATATATAGAAAGATAGAGACAGAGATAGAAATATGGAGAGAGAGACAGAGAGAGAGATATGGAGAGAGAGAGACAGAGAGAAATATGGAGAGAGAGACAGAGAGAGAGATATGGAGAGAGAGACAGAGAGAGAGAAGGAGAGAGATATGGAGAGAGAGACAGAGAGAGATATGGAGAGAGAGACAGAGAGAGAGACAGAGAGAGAAATATGGAGAGAGAGACAGAGAGAGATATGGAGAGAGAGACAGAGAGAGAGAGACAGAGAGAGAAATATGGAAAGAGAGACAGAGAGAGAAATATGGAAAGAGAGACAGAGAGAGAGATATGGAGAGAGAGACAGAGAGAGAGACAGAGAGAGAGATATGGAGAGAGATATACATGGAATGAGAGAACTGACTTTTCAATTTAATAAACTGAACACTTAAATACACCACAGAAGTTTACTCTTTTCTATAAATGTCACACACACACACACACTCAGACACTCATACATACTTACATAGTAATACTGGCTCCAGTCTGTCACGCTGTGTGCACTGGGTGTGTGTGTGACGGCGTTTGGTGTGTGATGTGCAGGGGCGATGAAGCCGGGCATGATTGGCAGGGCGCTGTAGGCAGGCAGAATGGGCGGGGCCGTGCCGTTCAGAGACAGAGGAGCAACCATGGGCGGCTTTACCACCTCCAGCTCCTAGAGAGTGAGGGACATGAGACATGGAGACATGAGACATGGAGACATGAGACATGGAGACATGAGTGAGAAAGAGACAGAGACAGAAATGTGAGAGAAAGAAAAAGAGAGAAAGATGTATGAGGGGGACAGAGAGAAACAAATGCAGGAAGAGACAAAATAAAAGTGTGAGAGAAGGAGAGAGGGGGGACAGACAAAGAGAAGAGAATGAGACAGAAAGAGAGACAAAAGAGAAAAGAAAGAGGAGAGTGACAGAGAAAAAGACATACAGATATAGAGACAAGAGAGAAGGACAGAGTCAGGGATGAGAGACAAGAGGCAGATAGAGAGACAGAAATAAAGAGACAGAGAGACAGACAGAGAAACACATGAGAGGAAGAGAAAGAGAAAGACATAATCAGAAAGAGGAAAAAAAACACAAGATAGAAAAATAGATATGGATGTAAATAAACGGGTAGACAGTAAATGTTTATTTTTAGTGCTTTAATTTAATTTCTAATAAAAATATTAATAAACCACAGACATTTTTGGGACTTTAGGGGCAGCATGAAGTGACCCTTATCCTAAGGGTATCTGTCCTGTAAATGATTCAGTAACTATAGTACCAGATTCATTAGTTACAGTAAAGTATTCAGTAGCTACAATAAATAATTTAGAAAAGCCTGTAAATTATTCAGTAAGTTCAGAAAATGATTCAGTAATACTGTAAATGATTCAGTAATACTGTAAATGATTCAGTAAATGATTCAGTGATACTGTAAATGATTCAGTAAATGATTCAGTGATACTGTAAATGATTCAGTAAATGATTCAGTGATACTGTAAATGTGATACTGTTGTACAGTTAATACAGTAAATGAAACTCCTGAAAAATGATTCAGTAACTACAGTCAGTGTTTCAGTAAATACTGTAGAGCATTCAGTAACTGCAGTAAATGGTTCAATAGCTAAAGAAAATAGTTCACCAACTACACTAAATGTAATGTTATATTAGTGTGCATAATGTAAATGTTAGTGTGTACACAGTAACTTCAGTAAATGATTCAGTAAATAATGTAAATAATATTAATGTAAATGATTCAGCAGCTACAAAATAATTTAATAAAACCTGGAAATGATTTAAAAAACTCTAAATGATTAAAAAATTCAGTAGATGTTTCAGTACCACTCTAAATGATTCAGTAATTCTCTAAATGATTCAGTAATCCTGTAAATGATTCAGTAATTCTATAAATGATTCAGTACCACTGTAAATGATTCAGTAATTCTATAAATGATTCAGTAATACTGTAAATGATTTGATACAACTTGATTCTGTAATACTGTAAATTATTCTGTAATTCTATAAATGATTCAGTAATTCTCTAAATGATTCAGTAATTCTATAAATGATTCAGTAATTCTCTAAATGATTCAGTAATCCTGTAAATGATTCAGTAATTCTATAAATGATTCAGTACCACTGTAAATGATTCAGTAATTCTATAAATGATTCAGTAATACTGTAAATGATTTGATACAACTTGATTCTGTAATACTGTAAATTATTCTGTAATTCTATAAATGATTCAGTAATTCTCTAAATGATTCAGTAATCCTGTAAATGATTCAGGAATTCTATAAATGATTCAGTACCACTAAATGATTCAGTAATTCTATAAATGATTCAGTAATACTGTAAATGATTCAGTAATTGTATAAATGATTCTGTAATACTGTAAATGATTTAGTATCCTGTAAATGATTCAGTAATTCTAGAAATGATTCTGTAATACTGTAAATGATTCAGTAATTCTATAAATGATTCAGTAATACTGTAAATGATTCAATACCACTTGATTCTGTAATACTGTAAATTATTCTGTAATTCTATAAATGATTCAGTACCACTGTAAATGATTCTGCAATACTGTAAATGATTTGATACAACTTGATTCTGTACTACTCTAAATGATTCTGTAATACTTTAAATTATTCAGTAAATGATTTTGCAATACTGTAAATGATTCTGCAATACTGTAAATGATTCTGTAATACTGTAAGTTATTCTGTAATACTGTAAATTATTTGATACAACTTGATTCTGTAATACTGTAAATGATTCAGTAATTCATGAAATGATTCAGTACTACTGTAAATGATTCAGTAATACTGTAAATTATTTAGTAATTTAGTGAATGATTCAGTAATACTGTAAAGGATTCAGTACTGGCACTAAATCATTCATCTAAAAGAGAAAGATTTGTACAGTTCTCATAGTGAGCAAGGTAAGCTCTGAGTGTTTAACAGTTACAACAGCAACATGGTGCACATGAATTATGGACGATATGAAACATGACAGGTCGTGCCGTCATGTCAACATATCCGTGGCATGGAGGTTTTCCTACAGGAGCGTGTAGGAGCGAACAGTGAGGAACAAACAGTCTTGCACACAACTCTCCACTTTATACAAAGTGATCTCAGAGTGCCAACGCTCCATCACAGCACAAGACTTTTCCCAGTGCTGTCTCACACAATGACTACAGACTGCATCATCTCGCCTGAAAGCTTTCTCCCAGAGAAAAAATACATTTAAGTGCTTTCTTTAATTCATGTCTCGCTTTTTTTCTTTTTTCCCCTTGACATCCTAACACAGGGGACTACTGTAGCAGTAGTGGAACAATCGAGCGGAGTGTGGGACGCTCATAAATGTAAAAGCTCTTCTCTTATAAATACTAATCAAACTAGTCAAAGATTTAGCTAACTATGTAAGTGTGTTCGCATCGCTCTGGATATACAGTCTTTTGGAGCTGTTTCCCAGACATTAGGTCTAAGTTGGCATTTAACAAGCTGACCCGTGTTTGTGATATTGAAACTATATAAACTATAAAGCATAAGTACCCGTCATTGAGGGGAAAATAGTTTGTAGAAATAGTTAAATGGTTAAAGCTCAAAATAATCTGATCAGCTTTAATGTAATCAGTGATATTATTATTATTATTATTTCAGGTTGAAGCCCACGTACATGTCTGTCTGTACAGCAGAACTCTTATTAATACTAAGAAATAAAATGTAAGGTTGAGAATCTTACACCTTGTGTATGCTAAAGTTGTACTTTATCTCTTTTTGTAACTTATACCACTTCAGTGCTGTTATTTCAAAGGTAAAAATATTTTTCAGAGGTAATAGATATTGAGTAAAAGTTTCACTTTTATAATTAACATCTGTTGGTGCAGGTGTGTGTGTGTGTGTGTGTGTGTGTGTGTTACATTGACCATTAGCACACTGTAACAGCTTATTAGTAGCTAATTTTAAAGTAGATTATTAAATCTGGCACATAACTGTTCATAGCATAGCATAACGACTCTTCTACTCAACATGTTGATTTCATTCATGGCGCAGGTTCATCGTCAGGCAAATGAGTCGAGACAGACATAAAGATAGAAATTTCTCGGCGACTGGTTTCAGCTCCTCCAATGTATGAAACGTGAAGATATCGTTGAAATACTGAGTTCTGACCAATGTACAGACAAAACCTTTCTTTTAGTTATAGAGACAGAAAATCTACAGTAAATAATACACTTAATACGTTTGTCAATGCTAGTGTTTCCTTTTAACAACAAAAAAAATCATGGAGCTCCTGGCATTACTTCACAGTCTCTCCCAGATCCCATTGGACTAATTTACGTGGCATGTGAACAGTCAGAACAGATGAGAGCTCGTGGAGAACGCTGGATGTGTGGAGCTGGAATCACTGATGCTTTTATGTGAGAATGCAAATCGAGCTTCTCCAACATTCTCATATCTGAGCAAACTACTTCTAGTGTGAGGAAATATTTGACTATTTTGCTTTAGGCTATAGTGGATTGCACTGTAGTGTGTGTGCGTGTGCGCGCGCGCGTGTGTGTGTGTGTGTGTGTACCTTGCTGAGGTCTCTCTGCTGGTATCCAGGTGCAGCAGCTTGGCTTATCTGAGTCTGTGAATAGTACTGGGTGACGGCCTGCATGTAGGAAGTGTAGTCTCCATATGAAGACGTGACCACAGACTGAGAGAGAGAGAGAGAGAGAGAGAGAGAGAGAGAGAGAAAGAGAGAGAGAGAGATGGAGGTTTAGGTCCAGCAGAGTAATATGTTGTTTTGATTCCTGCAATCTCTCTCTGTGTGTGTCTCTTTTCCATCTTACTAAAGATGACCTTTCACTTGGGCTAGGCTGCGTGAGGAGGCCCTGCACCTACAGGTCCTGGATAGTCAGGATTCCCCCCATGATGGTGTGCTTGACTAGTTAGAGAAATGTTGTTCACTTGCTATTATACACTTACCATTAACGGGCTCAGGGGTAGCTCAGTGATTAACTCATTGGACTATGGTTCGGATGGTCCCAGGTTCAAACCCCACAACCACAGAGTTGCCACTGTTGGGCCATTGAGCAAGGCCCTTGATAAAAAGGTGAGGTTAAAAATGTAAGTCGCTCTGGATAAGGGCGTCTGCCAAATGCCTAGATGTAGATGTTAACGCAAGTCTAGTTTTCACACTTCTATCATCACCCCTGTCAGCTAAGAACAGGAAATGGAAGCTACAATTCGCAAGGGCTCACCAAAATCAGACAACAGATGATTGGAAGAACGTCGCTAGGTTTAGATGAATCTCGATTCCTGCTGCAACGTTTGATGGATTCATTCTGCTTTGTATGAACGGTTCAGGCAGGTGTTGGTGGTGTAATGGTGTGGGGGAGATTTTCTTCTAATGTTTTGGGCCCCTTAGTATCGATTGAGAATCATTTAAATGCCATAGCCTACCTAAATATTATTGCTGAACATGTACATCCCTTGATGACTACAGGATAATGCCCTATGGCACAAAGCTAAAACTGGTTTCAGTTCACTGTCACAGTCCACAGTCACCAGATCTCAATCCAATAGAGCACCTTTGGGGTGTGGTGGAACCATAGATTCGATCATGGACATGCAGCCGATCAATCTGAAGCAACTGCGTGATGTTCTCATGTCAGTATGTACCAGAATGTTTTTAGCATCTTCTTGTTTCTAGCACGGCAAACCGAAGTCCAACCCAGTACTCGAAAGGTGTACCTAATGAAGCAGACGGTGAGTGTATTATTGTTTGAAAGCAGCTCAAAACTAATCATTCATTCATCTTCAGTAAGAGCTTCCTCCAGTACAGTAGAGCCCACGGGATGCAAGGTGAGAGATTTCACCCTGTTGAGTGTGTGGAAGCTGAAGAACCCACAGGAAACCCACACAAACACGGAAAGCACTACACACAGTAGTGTAGTAACGAGAGCGTAGGATTGAACTTGGACCTCTGGAGCTGTGAAATGGCAGCGTTACGTTAAAAACTACACCGTGCCACTCAGAACAATAAGTACAATATTTTTTAAAAAAGTGTTCCAAAACCCCGTCCCACTGCCTCCTCAGGGTGTCACTTTCCCGCTTTAACCCTGCAGTGACTGGTGCCATACTACTTACTACGGACTGTCTAGGACTCCATTTGGACTTGTCTTCCTATATCGGGAAACATGTATTAGAGAAGGGGCTTGATCAGGGTAGTGCCATGGAGGTGCTCTTGACTACACTACCCATCAGCCCCTGTGAGTCAGATGTTAACAGAAAGCAAAATACTCCCCAGAGATAAAAATATATAGACGAAGATGATGATGATGTGTGTGTGTGTGTGTGCTTACCTGAGCTTGTTCCTTGTTGTACTCTGTAGCTGTAGTACTCTCCTGGTTAGTGTTATTGTAGCCCTGTGCCTGATAATGCTGATACCACTGCTGCATGGCCTCCTACCAAACACACACACACACACACACACACAAATAGAAACCATCAGGTGTATTACATGCTCACAGCAGCAACACGGTCACATCAATCTTTCAGTGAAGTTGCGGGTAAACTCTTCTGTACGCCAAATCTAACAAATAAATTCAAATCAAATTCAAATTTTATTTGTCACATACAGTACACAGTCATACACAGTACGATATGCAGTGAAATGCTTAAACGACCGCCCGTGGCCTTAAGAAAGATTATTAATAGGAAATAAATATGGAATAAAATAAGAAATAAAATATAGAAAAAACTTTAGCTAAGGAAAATATATCTATAGAAGATAAAACAAAATATAAAATATATAAGAAAAAAAAATCTGTACAAATATAGAATATAGAGATAATTTTAATATAAATAATTTCGAAAACAATAAAAAATTATACAAATAAGAGATTTGAACCTGACAACATAATTCATATTTTAGAAATGATAGTAACATAGAAAAATCTATTCATCATGTATCGTTATTCTTTTGTGTGGCAATTCATGTACAACACTGACTGCGAAAAGTTTTTTTTTTTTTTTACTATTTTTTAATTGATCTATGTTTCCATCTGAGGTGGTAAAATGTTTCTCTATAATCCTGCACTCTGAACTCTAAGCTATTTACACACAAGCAGGCAGAACAGTGTCCTGTGTGGTAGGCGTGAATAATCTGCTACATTGGATCAAAACTGCAACAAAATCGCGAAAAAAAAAAAAAAGATTGAATCTTATAAAATCTTGATTTTAACAGAATCGCAATACAAACCAAATCATTATAATATCATATTGGGAATTCCCTGTCGATTACCTTCCTATTAATTATGTAGCTTGTAATGATGATTTTTATAATAATGCTTCAGTGATACTTGTCACATGTACCTTACAGCACAATTAAATGATTTTTTTTTTTTTTCCACACATCCCAGTTAGGAAGCTGGGGTCAGAGCGAAGAGACGGGAGGATACAGCACACCTGGAGCAGACAGGGTTAAGGGCCTTGCTGAAGGGCTCAACAGTGGCTAATTGGCGATGCTGGGGTTCGAACCCCCGACCTTCCGATCAATAACCCAGTAACCCACAGTCTGGTTGTGGTTGATCAATTTATTATTAAACATTTTTTTCTACAAAATACCTAGAATACAGTATGTCTTGTAAAAATGGTCGAGTAAGCAATTTATTAAAAATAATTTATTTAAAAAAGAATGAGATGCAATACCATATCTGCAATATCTGTAAGTCTTCCAGATGACATGACTTCCACATAACCTCACCTGGATGACTGAGATTGCATTCGTTCTGGTTTAGTTTGGTTTAACTCATTATTTTCTTATAAGTTTTCATTTAGCTTGTTTGCTTCATTTTTTTCTCCCAGTTTTAATGATCAGTCATTAATTCCCGTAACTAGATCTCTATTAGCATCAACGTCAACGCATGCTTTCAACAGGATAGAAGATTAATTTTTTTAAGGTAACATCTCTGAGCAAATCTGTATATTTAATTTCGAAATTCTGCTGGCCTTAAAACCGGAGAGTGATCTGCTTGTGTTTCATCACCTCCCTCCTCCACTGATTCACTCATTTTTTCATTCTCTCCTCTCGCCTTCACCAGTCTTTTCTGACTTGCCCTGGTTGCTGGGCTCCCTCCCTCCATCCCTCCCTCTCCGTCTTCATCCAGTGTGAAAGCTTGCTGTCTCTTTTCACTCGAGCCCTACAGTGCGGGGGAGTACTGAGGGACCAGATGGGACAAACGACTCGCAGCCAACACCCTCCTCCTTTTCTCTTCTCCCTCTCCCACAGTCGCTCTCTCACTCGGAGGTGCACTTGCAGAAAGATGAAGGCTGCAACGCCAGTTAATCCACCTAAATGCCCTTATCCTTCTAAACCACAGCCAAAAAGTAGGTGTGTGTGTGTGAGGGAGAGAGAGAGTGACGGTTTATGTATGAATCTGCAGTCAATTTAAAGACATTGTGTTGCATTTCATACCCTAATCTCTGTTTACTTTATCTGTAGTGTGTGATAACCAGAGACAGCGGCAGTAAACCTGTTTACTTCAGATTCACCTAGAATGGAAGACATCATTAGGAAGACTTTTAGACCAATCTTTTAGACTAATCTTGCAATATTCCAGTAAAAAAAAAAAAAAAAAATTTCCTCCAATATTGGAAAGATGGAAAGCAGGAAGTAACCAGCTGGGTAAAATAACTTACAACAGCATGATCTCGCTCATGACACCTAATTTCCTATGTCTGATGGCAAATAAATCCTGATTTTATAACTCTCATTATAATTTAAGAAATATTATATTCATGCCAATAATATAAGAGCAAATCCATGCAAACGTCGACCTTACCATGGGAAAAAGTATGCACATTAATGTAGGCACATAGGGTTCTTATCAACCATACTGACACAATAATATACTGTACGAGGGGTGTTCGAGTCAAACCGGGACTCGTGATAAAAATTCCTGTGAATGAATGTGTAAAACCAACTGACCAATCTGCAGAAGACAGTTACATAGCACAGGACGGTGAGGAGACTCTGTGCTCCAGTAAAACATTTGAATGGTGGGAGACTTCCATGATTGATTATCCTGCCTGAGGTGGCTCCATTCAGTGAGTAGAACGGCTGATCCTTGAAAATTGACAGATAACTTATCGTCAACTTGTAAAAGAGACGCATCTGTCTGTGGCAACTGTACACACAATCATTCATAAACACCACTTGCACGTTACAGGAACTCGGCTGCCACATCGCCCGTAAAGGAGTTCCTGGGAGGTAGGAGCAGGTAGTCCGATCATGGCTCCGGAAAACTGAGAGAACTTTCTACCTTGATGATGTCCAAGTGAACGCTGGGATAAGTGCGTTAGTGTAGCAGAGGTTTATATAGAGAAATAAGAGGAGTTTTTACTCTCATAACTGTGTTCTGTTATTCTGCACAATCAAAAGTCCCAGTTTGACTTGAACACCACTCGTACAAGGCAACTACACATGTTTATATGGACTTTTAACACTGAGCATCAAAAAGGAAGCAAAATGATGAAAACTATAGAGACAAAGAGAGGAAAGGACAGGACAGTAAAAGACTGTCCATTCATGAGCTGTTTACCTTGAAGACTCTCCTGCGATAGAAGAATTAAAGGAACAGCTCCAGCTCTGACTATTACAAGTACTGACATTGAGTCTCCAAGAAATGTCCTTCCAACACAGTGTCCTTCCAAGAAAAACATCACTATAGAGAAGTATCAGAACGAGTACATTCAAATCAACCGGTGTCAGAGTGTCAGAGCTTCAATAGCGTTGTGGTACAAGGTAATAGGTATAAGCTACAAGCCAAGAAAATAATAGATAGGAGAGGGCCAATTTTCAGATCAAAGCGAGTTTGGAAGCTCAAATGCATCAGAGGATTCTGAGCGTCACATCCGGTGTTTCACCATTTCACCGATTTTTAGCACAGACTTATGTGTTTCTGGCCATCAAAACAGCAACTACGTGCAAATGGGAAAATTAGCTTGTGTCCTATAAAAGCAATAACAAATCATGGCTAAATTACACCCGCGGAGAGACAGTTAGACGGATGCATAGGCATAATTCACCACGAACTAAAGTTAGAAAACTGTTATGAAGTGAGAATACAATATTTATCCCCATACATAAGTCAGGAATGGAACAAAACAAGATCAAAGAAGAAGAAACAGAACAAGAGAGAGATGCCCAGTATGGGTGTGTGTTAAAACTGTCCTTCTTTTACTTGTGTGAACGGTGTAAGATCTCTGTCCCTTCATTCAAAGCTCTATTACTGCTATTTCATCTCATTCTCATCCCGCTGTGATCTCTCTAACCGAGTCACCATCAGTCCCCTTTTCATTTTCCCCTGGGCATGTGCCACCCCCTCCGGCCCCTTCTGTCATGTTTAATGTCCCACAGAAAATAGGCAGCGCGCACGCACACGCACACACACACACACACACACACACACACACACACACACACACACACACACACACACAGAGCGAGAGAGAGAGAGAGAGAGAGAGAGGTGTAGAATTAAGGATCTCACAGCTCTTTTATCCTTGACTCACGACCCATTTTACAGGAAACAGTGAACCTTTTAAAACTCACCTACGATAAATGTTGTTTTATTACTTTTCATTAATTTATTCAGACTGACTCACATCTGGAACTCACATCTGTACCTCACAGCTGCACCCTTTTCTTATCAAATCAAAAGTGCTGTCTTAGAGCTTTCAGTCTATAGACAGAAATATGAGCGAGGATTTTACAGTTTATCATTTCAAGAAGAAATGGTGAGATGAGTGGAGCAAGATGAATAGAAGGGGAGAGAGACAGAAAGGGAGAGAAAGAGAGAGAGTGAGACAGACAGAGAGAGAGAGTGAGACAAAGAGACAGAGAGAGAGAGACAGAAACAGAGAGAGAGAGGCTGTTTCAGCTTTTGTTGACTCAAATTCGGCACTTAGAAATCACTGCCTTCATCATCTTCCTCATCTTCATTAACATCATCATCCCCTCGGAGTGGCATGAGGGAGACACGTCAGGAGGGTGTCAGACAAGATTGAAGTGTGTAAAACAGGTCAGACATGTTTGAGACAGGCTGGGTGTGTGCGAGACAGGTGAGAGGTTTGTGAGACAGGTCAGATGTGGGAGAAAAATGAGGGGAGTGTGATCCAGGTCAGGCATGTGTCCGCGAGACAGACGAGGGGCCCGCGAGACAGGTCAGGCATGTGCGAGCCAGGTAAGAGATGTGCGAGACAGGTGAGAGATGTGTTAGTCAGGTGAAGGGTGTGGGAGACAAGTGAGGGCTGTGGGAGTGGGAGACAAGTGTGGGGTTTGGGGGACAGTAGGTGTATAAGACAGGTGAGGTTTGTGTGAGACAGGCAAGGGGTACGCGAGACAGGCATGTGCAAAGTGTCAGGAATGTGAGAGACAGGCGAGGGATGCGCGAGACACCTCCACATCTGCAGTAACTCTGATTACAGGAAGCATATTTTTCATTTCTCTGTCGCTCAGAGTCACTGCACTTTCCGACAAAACCCCCCTACACACACACACACACACACACACACACACACTCTGAGTGCTACTGTCACTGTCACATAAATGAACGTGTCACAACACTTTTCTTTTGAAACGCAGAGGAAGTCAAATCTCCGGAGAGAACGGCAGAATGCAGAGTGTACGCAGCCGTACACAAAGGGAAGCCAGAGAACGCGACACTCCATGCGATCGAACGCGTTATTCAGAGTGACGAGTGTGTGTTTGTCTGTTCAGGTCAGCCTTAAGGAAACTCTTAAAGCTCTCTTCAGCTCTGGCGAGTGACAAAGTGACAGACAAGCGTTCGTCTTCTACTTACACGTGTGTGTGTGTGTGTGTGTGTGTGTGACACAGAGCTCCGACAAGCTGCACTTCAGGTTTTAGAACTTTATGCAAAGCAGGTAAGACTCTGTAAAACCACAAACCCCAACGTCTACCTGGAATCGCTCACACATTTAGTTCCTACCTGGAATTATTTCCCCGTCTACTGTCTTATACACACCAGGGAAGAAAAAAAAAATGTATAATGGTAGAATGGTTTCCTCTGATCCTGTTATAGCTTTGCATTAAATGTGAACAGAGACATGATGAGGACATCTCCAGCTTGAAAGGAAGAATGAAGCGCCTGATTTTCCTCGCTCTGAGAAGAGTACATATCTGGCACTCGTGCTGATGAGCCTTATATAAAACCTGACGCTCTTTATTTACTTTATTAATACACACAGTCGCCGAATTACAACGATTTGATTTACGATTTTTCAAATTAACGATGCTGTAAAAGCTGCACTTTAAAGGGCCTCATCACAGTTTTCCACTGATCCAGCGTCCATTCCTTGTATTTCTTGGCACATGCAGGTCTCTTCCGCTTGTTGTTCTTCTGAAGTAATCATTTCTTTCACGCAATTTCGACCTTGAAGGCCTGACTCACGTAATCTTTTCTAAACAGTGGATGTTGAGATATATTTACTGCTTGCATTAAATGCCAGCTCTAATCTGATGTGCTGCTCATTCTAATAAGCTTCTTGTTCTTCCTTTTCTGGGACGGTCCTCATGAGAGACAGTTTGATCATAGCGTTTGATGGTTTTGGATATAGTTTTTAAATAAATGATGGACGGGCTTTTCTCCTTATTTATTTATTTATTCTCCATAATATGGATTTGTACAGTAGCTGTAGGAGCTCTAATAGCACAAAACAACTGATGGTCACATTGAGAAGGCAAGTAATGTCACGGATTAACTCTTGACAAGGCACATGTGGGAAAAAAAAAACTATATAAAAAACACTCTAGGTGACGACCTCGTGACTTTGATGAAAGAATGCCATGACTGTGCCAAGCTGGCATCAAAGCTAAATGTAGCCACTTTGGAAAATCTAAAATCTAAAACATATTCTGGGTTGTTTAACACTTTTATTGTTTTGTTTCAAAACTCTTTTAAATATTTTAAAGTAATTCCATCACCCATTCTGCACAGACTTATTATACTATACAGTTCAAAAAGAAAAAAAAAAATGTTGCTATTCAGCATATTTATATACCGAGTGTATAAAACCTGCCGAGGTTAGCAGTCAGCACCTATAGCACCTGCCACTCCAAAGCCGTGTACTAAATAATAACACCCCTCCACACACACGCCTCTGTTCACTGTCACATGAAGAAAAACCGGATTTATTTATTTTATGCTGAATCATTTTCACATGACAAGCAGAAAAAAAAAAATCTTATAAAACAGCCAGCGGTCCCTCATCACATTTCATCTGTTTAATGAGAAATCCCTATGAGCACCTGCTACAGGAGAGCGCACACACACACACACAGGAAAATCTTTGCACTTTTATCATTACGCTGCCAAATAGCAATGTGAATGCTGTACCTCAAAACTGAGTGTATTTAAACAAAAAAAATTACATTAAATATACATTTTCCCTAATGTTTTTTTTAAAGGAACATGTG
>JAOVVA010000017.1:20810882-20822822 GCA_028565275.1 Leiocassis micropogon
ACACACACACACACACACACACACACACACACACACACACACACACACACACACACACACACACACACACAGAGCGACAGAGAGAGAGAGGAAGAGAGAAATAGAATCACATATGTCATTTAAATGACATATGAGAGCTAGGCTGCTTTTATTTTACACCAGTCCCACATGTTCCTCGTCCCCCCAAACTGCTCAGCTATTCATGGTTTCATTTCGGTTCTGGCATATACGACAGCTGATGCTCGCCGGTCTTAGAGTTGGGTGAAATTACAAGTTTGTGAAGCCACTTTAATAGGAACACCTGTCCCCCCCTCACCATTCAATCAACCAAAGAGAAGAGTGGCACGAGTGCGATGTTTAAAATCATACAGCCACAGGTGAAAAGCTTCAGTAAATGTTTACATCAAACAGAACGGGGAGTAAATGTGATCACAGTGACTTTGACCATGATGTGTGATTATAAGTGCAAAAGTCTGAGTGTTTCAGAACCTGCAGATCTAAATGGATTTTATGCACAGCTGGCTCTAGAGTTTAACTCAAATAATCAATCTTTACTAACTGTGATAAACAGAAATGCATCTCGAGGAGAAACACGAGAAAAACATCAAACTGTAGACTAAGACCAGGTCATAAACCTGCTGACTCAAAATAGGAACATGAAGCTACAATGGAAAAACTGGAAACTACTGTATTAGACAAGTCTAATGTTTGCTGGATGTTTTTTGGTAAACTCTAGAGATGCATGAAAATCACAGGAGATCAGCAGGTTCACACTACTTGGTTAAGACTACTACTTGATGATGTTTCATGTGCACATTATCAGAAGCTCTTGACCTGCCACATGACTGGCTGATAATTGCATGAATAAACAGTGGTACAGGTGTTCCTAATAAAGTGTCCAGTCCAGTGAACATATGCATCTTGATGGATCATGGGTGCAAAATGATTCAATTCGAGGAGAAACATTGCAGAACAATGATTTTGTGCGCTTCAACCACTTTGAATATTAAAATATCTGAGCACGTACAGAAACACACAATGCCATTAATCACCACAAGAGCCCCTGGAGCCACATTTAACAGCGAGTTTAGTTTTTTCTTTTCTCTTCTATAAGCAGGTCTTTGTTGAGCATGTGTGCCAACAGTGTGCACAATCTGGGTACAATGTACAATGTACTGATTTAATGTAGGGAGTACATTAAATCAGGTATACAATTAATTTGGTCCATTTTGATCTCTTAAAGGTTTGTTAATAGGTCTTCAGTGGGTCAGTGCTCGCTCAGCAATGGATTACTGATCAGAAGGTTGGGGGTTCAAGCCCTAGCGCCATCAAGCTGCCGCTTTTGGGTCCCTAACCCATACATAAAAAATACACAAAAATTCTGCCTTTCTTGATTCTGACATTTAACAAATGCAAAAAATATGTTACAGATGTACCATACAGTATTATGCCTGCACTCAGACTCTAGTTTTTTTAACAAACTTGTACTTTTACGTTACTCCATTTGGCAGATGCCCTTACCCAGAGTGTCTTTATTCCCCATTATATATCTAAGCAGTTGAGGGTTAAGGGCCATGCTTAAGGGCCCAACAGTGGCAACTTGGTGGTCGTGGGGTTTGAACCCACAATGCCAGAGTTTTCAGTGGGCTCCGAGCCATCTCGGGGCAATTCTGCCAAATTGTTAATGCAAATTAAAGCAGGAAAGTTAATGCAAATTTTTGACTAACGAAAGTAATAAAAAAATACATAAAAATTCTCCTTTGATCGATTCTGACATTTAACAAATGCAAAAAATATGTGAATATCTAAAACAGAAAAAGTTTACTCTGATTTAATGTTTGACAGTAAAAAAAAAAAAGGTTTTTGTGTTTTTTTCTGAAGTGTATATAAATATGTATATGTGAATTATGAATTTCACCGTGTTGTACAGTAGATGTGACAAATAAAGTCTTCTTCTGCTTCTAACTTTTTTTTTTTGCTGCTCCTCTCATAATTGAAATATTGAAAAGATTTCAGAATTAGTACACTATAACTGATGTACTACTATAGTAACCAAATTATAGGCATTACTATATTTGCAAAGCATGGTTCCTTTTTTTTTTTTTTTGCTTAAAAAGTGTGCTGATCTTACTGGTCGGTGTGTGTTGGAGCACTGGAGTGTAATAGTTACCTGTGAGTATTGCTGAGTGTACTGGTTTGTGTAGTCTGAGGCGGTGCACTCGGTGCTGTACTGGGTAGTCGGGAGGGAAGCAGGAGGCAGAACAGAGCTATAGGTACCGCTGACCACCTGGCCTTTACTGCTGCTGCTACAGGGAGCTACACACACACACACACACACACACAAAAAAAACCCAAAAACTTCAAAACATCCAAAAACATCACTTGTCACCACTTATATCGGCCTGCCAGCTGTCGGCACCGTGGTAGGAAACATAGCCTTGAGCTTGGAACCAGTTGACAGGACAATTACGAACCATAATCGTCTCTGTCAAGTCATCCGGGCTTCATTCCAGTCTACGTATTTATTTTGCTCCAGCTCTACACACACCTGAGGCAGATAATCAAACCTGGAGTATCCTGACTACTCGGTTCAGGTGTGTTTGGAGCTGAAACAGAATCAAGATGAAACTGTCTGTCTGGGGAGCACTATAACGCCTATAACGTCTGTCTGAGACACAGAGCTGGTTCAGGGCTGAATACACCGTAGTGCCAAAGACTCAAGCTGTGTGTGTGTGTGTGTGTGTGTGTGTCATTCCTTCGTGTGCACAGGTTTTTGTTCACACAGCAATCCCAAGGGAACTCAACACAATGCTTTCTGTCCCTAAGAGAGAAACGCAGTGAGGTGTTGAAGGACAGTAATTAGGAGCTTCATGCTTTTGGCCCATAAGGGATTACTTGGTATATAATTTAAGCGTGTGTATGGAAGAGAAGTTTTAACTTTATTTAAAATCATATGATTTCCACTCCACAATCAAAACACTGGAATCTGCGATATCGGTGCTTGCTATCGTCCTCGTTTTTAGGATTTTTTTTAGAATAGATTTTTATACCACCTGGACAATTCTGTCCCATTTTCCTCTCACGTTTTTGATTGTTTTTCTTGTTTATTTTCTCTTTAATGGGCTTCCGGGAAAGATAACATGGAGATGAGATTGTGATATAAACCGCCACAGAGCTACTAAACGTTTTCCCTTTAGAGGCTTTTCATTTTGGGGTGGCAACTTGAAGTAAAGAACAGGGAAAGGATAGGGAAAGTCCCCCCGTTTAGAGCTGAATTTATGGAAATCACATGCAGAATATTAAAAGGAATCTGTGTGCAAACTCGTGCCTCTGTACCTGCCTGGTTTTTTTTGAGTAGAGAGGAATGCACCGCTGTTAAATCTGGAAAAATTCAGGGGACGGTAAACACGGACTGATGAAGCAGATTGCAGCTTTTCTATACTGTACTGTCAACTAAAATATGATGCAACATAAAAAAGAGGTTTGATGTATGAATGAGAAGATAAACACTGAAACTTCCATCTTATAGAAGTCTAATAGTATACCGCCAGAATATTACTGCATGAATAATTCTAGACGTAACTATTGCATCAACGACTACAAAGGTACTTTATCACTCCGGCTTATTCAGCAGCTTATAAAATAGAAATTTATCCTAAAGTGTATGTTATAGAGCTAGAAATACAGCATCAGTAATTGTGAACCTGGCCAGGGGTCTATTGTTGAAGCAGGAGACTTTTTGGTATTTTGGTCTGTCGATACTTAAGGGTTCGGGTTGCCAGCTTGATGCCCGATTGTCCTTTACACATAATTTGGCGTAATCTAATCTGCCTGTCTTTGGACTGTGGGAGCAGGAGTACCCGGAGGAAACCCACCAAGCACAGGGAGAACATGCAAACTCGATGCACAGAGACCCGAGGAGGGAATCGAACCCGGATCCTGGAGGTGCAACGCGCCAGTGCTAACCACTACGCCACCGCGCCAGTAAGCGACTACAGACGTAAATAACGTAAATATTATCTATATCAAGCTGTGCCAAATGTAGCCATAAGATATTAATTAAAAGTAATGAAGTTATATGTGTGTGTGAGATTTGAGCTTTTTTATTCTGCTTTCAGTGTGCTCATTTTAGTTGAATTAATATAACAAAAAATATTTTGTCCATCCGACAAAAAGAATGCTTGCTTAATATATACTTTATTATTCATTCATCTTCTATACTCCTTATCCTGTATATGGGCAATTTGGGAACACCAATTAGCCTAACTCGCATGTCTTTGGACTGTGGGAGGAAACCTGACTACCCAGAGGAAACCCACCGAGCACGAGGAGAACGTTCAAACTCCATGCACGCGGACCCGAGGCGAGACCCTAGACCCTGGAGGTTCAAGACCACAGTTCTCACCTCCGTGCCGCCCACTTCATTATTCATATTCATATATTATTCATTATTTATCCATAGAAAATGTGGTCCTTGAAATGAGAAACATTCATCAAGAATGAAATTCTAGGTCAGAACTGGGCATCACTGAGACATGATTCTGCAGCGCTTAAATCCGTAGTTCCATCTGAGGTCCGAATACTGATGTGTGCGATTTCACTATACACATTTCTTCAGTCTGACTATGGCCCTTTGGGATTGTTTTGTGAACAAAGATGTCTATCCAGGCAAGTAAAAGAAAAAAAGAAAGGAAAAAGATAAAAACACTGACGGAAATGAAATGACGGAACAATAACAACATTGCATAAAGGTAATCTTCTCCAAATAAAAGACTAAAGACAGAAGTTCAGTTTGTGTGTATGTAGAATACCAGTCAAAAATTTGGACACACCTTCTTATTCAATGTTTTTTCTTTATTTTTTATTGTTTTCAACATTGTATATTAATACTGAATACATTGAAACTATATCATACCAAATATGGAATTATGTATTCAACAAATACGTGTTAAATAATCCAGAATATATTTTTCATTCTTCAAAGTAGCCACCTTTTGCATCAATGACAGAGTTGTACACTCTTGGCATTCTCTCACTCAGCCTCATGGGGGCGTCACCTGGACTGGATTTACTACAATCTTGAAGGAGTTCCCAGAGATGTGGAGTACTTGTTGGCTGCTTTTTCTTCACTCTCTGGTCCTACTCATCCCAAATCATCTCAACTGGATTGACACCTGGTGCTTTTGGAGGCCAGGTCATCTGATGCAGTGATGTGATGCTCCCACTAAGTGCAAACCAGATGGAATGGCTTGTTGCTACAAAATACTGTGGTAGCCATGCTGGTTATGTCTGCCCAATTTTGACTGAATCACCAACAGTGTCGCCGGAAAAACAATCCCACACCATCACACCTCCTCCTACATGCTTCTCAGTGGGAACCACAAATTCAGTAACCGTCAATTTATCCTCTCTACGTCTAACAAAGACATGGTGGTTAGAACCAAAAATCTCAAATTTGGACTCATCAGACCAAAGAAGACGTTTCCACTTATCTAATGTCTATTCCTTGTGTTTCTTGGCCTGAGTCTCCTCTAAACAGTGGATGTTGAAATGTGTCTGCTGCTCGAACTCCAAAAAACGTTTATGTGGGCTCTAAATCTAAAGCAGATTCTGATGCTGGTCGTTCTAATAAACTTATCCTCTGCAGCAGAGGTAGCTCTTGGCCCTCCTTTCCTGGGACAGTCCTCATGAGAGCCAGTTTCATCATAGAGTTTGATGGTTTCGGCGATTGCACGCGGAGATACACTGACTAACCTTTTAATTCTTAATTTAATGATGGACTTTTCTCTTCACTTAATTGCGCTGTTTCCTGCCATAATATACATTTGTACAGTAGTTGTAGTAGCACTAACCGCGCTATTGACTAATAGGGATATTTAAAGGTCACAGGTTAATGCTTGACAAGGCATGTCTTTTAACTGAAAACCATTCCAGTTGAACCATACCATGGAGAATGCCATGAACGTGCCAAGCTGTCAACAAAGCTAAATGTAGCTACTTTGGACAAAATAAAATTCTGGATTGTTCAATACTCTTTTTTATTTGCTACATAATTAAATGAGTGAGTGGATTTGTAAGAGTGAGCGTGTATATATGTATATGAAAGACTGAGTAAGTGTGTGTGTGTGTGTGTGTTTGTGTGAGTGAGTGTATGAGTGAGAATGTCTGAGGGAATGAGTGTGTGTGAGTGAATAAGTGTGTGTGTGTGTGGGGGGGGGGGGGGGAGGTGGGTGTGTGTGTGTATGGGTGTGTGTGTGTGTGTGTGTGTGTGTGTCTGTGTGTGTGCGTGTGCGTGCGTGTGTGTGTGTGTGGTTGGGGTGAGTAAGGTTGAGTGTGTACCTTGCAGCACTACTCCAGGTAAGACACTGGCCATGTTTAGGTAAGGGTTGGAGGGTAGTTTCACCTCTTTAGGTGGCTCCCCCAGCAGAGACATCTGGCAGCTGGTTTGTGTCTACACACAGGAAGAGAACACACCACAAACACATGCCCACACACACCCTTTTCATTAAAGCATAAGCACAAGACACTACAGCTCACTCCTATATACTGTATATATATATATATATATATATATATATATATATATATATATCACACTTATATTTCATGTTGTTTAAGGAATAAAATACTATAACTAAGAACACACACAGACACACACGGCCAGTACGTATACAAAAATAGAAAGTGATGTTAAAAAAAGACAGAGTGTGTGAGAGAGCATAAACAATAGAGGAGGAGGAGCAGGAGAGGAGTGAAATCTGTACTCACTGTGAGTGTGCAGTTCTCTGATGCAGTGCTGCTGTGATTAACCGGAGCTTTGGAGCTCAGTGCCGCTCTGCTTGACCCAGAACTGAAGCCGTGTGTCTGGCTGAGAGAGTGAGTCGATACTGCTGGCTGTTTGTCTGGGGCTGAAACACCGTTCTGATCCCCAGGGCTCGAGTGAGCGCGGCCTCCTCCAGACCCTCCGGCCTCCCGAGTCGAGTCTGAGAATCCCAGCGGTACGACATATACAGGAATTAAAAAAAAGAGTCTGCATGCTTGTTGCTGCGTTTCTGATGTAAAAGTAACTTTCTCAAAAAAAAAACAAAACAACAACTTATAAAGTACAAAACCAGACAAAACATGTGTAGTGACAATACTGACTATTATATTAATATACTCATTCCACTAACATTCGTTACCTAGATTATAAAAACCAAACGGCTTGTGGAGGCGTTCATATTTTTTTCCACTTATGTAAATAATGTAATCCTGAATTCCCACATTCATATTAAATTTTACACGATGTCAATCCTGATTAGGCTTGTGATGGATGCAGAGTCTATCTCGAGAACACTTGAGGTGAGTAGGGAATGCACTCTGAATGAAAAATTAGTCCATTTTAGAGTAGAGATTTGTTAGAGGTGAGGGGAAAAAAAAAAAAAAAAGAAAATTCCACACATACAGCACCCAGAGATCAGGACTGAACCAGAGATGCTGGAGTTGTGAGACAGCACCCTCTGTACCACCCTTACACTACAATGTCACTTAATATTGTTTTTTTTTTTTTTCCCAGAGCAAACATAAAACAGCCAGGCTGTTCAGCTGACATAAACTGAGATTAAAAAGGCACACCAACATAATAATAATAATAATAATGATAATAATAATAATAATAACACGAAGGGTGTTCAAGTCAAACCAGGACTTATGATGAAATGTTTCTTATGAATAAGGCTGTAAAACCGACTGACATTTACAGAAGACAACAAATACAGTTGGCTCGAAGCCCACAGCAGTCGTTCCCATGAACATTTAGTGAGTAGAACACCTGCTCCTTGAAAATTGATGGATAACTTGTCACCAACTTTCAGAAAAGACAAATCTATCTATGGGAACTGTATCATACAATCATCTGGAACTCAGCTGTAAGTTTTTGTCACGTCCCCCGCACACAGTCCTGACCTCGCTCCCATTTCCACATGTTTAGGTCATTAAAGGAGTTCCTTGGAGGCCAGCGTTTTAGACATGAAGTACAGTAGGCAGTCTGATCATGGCTCCAGGGTACTTAAAAAAAAAACTTTCTATCTTGATGGTATCCAAGCACTACTGAAATTCTGGTAAGTGTTTATAGAGAGGGGAGTATATAGAGAAATAAAGGGAGTTTTTACTCTAATAACTGTGCATTCTGTTATTTTGCACAAGCAAAAGTCCTGGTTTGACTTTTTGCCTCTCATCTCTACAAAGTATAAATCCTTTTAATAAACCACCGAAGTGGTCATGGCATAAAATACTAAAGCCTATATATCATTTACCGAGGAGAGAAGATGGATCTTAAGGCAATATTTAAACAAGGCACAATAGGGAATTTCACAGTCCATGCGCAGCTACTGAGAACGCATCAATACCCCTGTATTTTAATCAGTATATAAGGTTTTCAAGCTTATAAATTTGACATTAAAAATCTTATGAAACAGTGGCATGTTATGGGTTCTATGTGAAATCACGTCACACCTATGACTGAAGTGCTAATGAACCGACGCATGTATATTCATTTCAAGGGTTTCGTCTGAATAACATCGCCAAAGAAAGAACGCTGATTGAAGCTGCAGCCTCTAACTATTCATGCTGGATTCCTCAAACACTGTTTAGATTTGCATTGCAAATGCAAATGCGTGAAATGGCTAGTGCAAGGCCAGGGCCAGCCTACGCACAGCCTCCAACGCTTACCGGTGGAGGAATCGCCAATCAGCCCTTTCACCACCGGCACCGGGGCTGCAGCTCGAAGAGCCAGGACTTTATGGAGGAGTAAACGGGAGGGGTCACCTAAAAGACTGGGAATCTGGGGAGAGAGAGAGAAAGAGTAGACAACGCATCAGGATTTTAATAGTGTGCTTTATGAGACCCTCCACACAGTGTAAGACACATGTTAATAGACAATTATACTGTACATTTTGGTGTGACACAGTGTCATTGGACTCTCGAAACCCCGAATGTTAAAATAAATAAATTTGAGGTTACGTACTGTATGTCTATATCAAATGAGTTAACTTCTTTCCATGCACATTCATCACATTTTGAAGACAAATAAGGACAAGACTGTGAAACTGTTTAAGCAGAATCAAACCCATTGAAGAGAAACTACTTGAGACATTTGACCTTGCTGCGACCTTGACCGTAATTCCAAAATCTAATCTGTTCATCTTGCAGTGATAACCCTGTATAAATCTTACAAGCATTCACCCACTTGTTCTTAAATATCACACTAAAGGGATGCACAGATGGACACATGGATGGAACTATGGTAAGAGCATGGCCTTGATTTGCTCAATATGTAATAAGGACAAAAAAAGGGGAAAAAAAAAAAAGCTTGGCCCTGTTCGGACCAATTCCAAAATATAATCAGTTCATCAGCTGGTTACAATGATAACTCTGTATAATTCCTACAAGCCATCAACCACTTGCTTTACAGACGCTGTGCTAACAAGAATCTTAGACAGGCCTTTGACGAACAGACGGCTGGACAGACGGACAACCCCAAGGCACGACGCATAAAAATAAAACTAAAGGCCCTGATACAAGCAGGAGCCGAAAAGGGCTGCATTAGAGCTCTGGCAGTCTATCGGTGGAGATAATACACAGAGCCTGGTAATGTTTATGGGTCAGGTTATACACACACACACACACACACACCCACACTACACTGAGTTGTATGTTATTGTTAATGTTAATGTGTCCAATTATGGCTGCCTGGGATGGGGCGGAGGGGGAACAAACCATCAAAACAAAAAAAGTCCCAAGTTTGTCTTAAAAGGCTGTTAATAGTGATGTATTATGTAATCTTTACTATACGATTATGATACACAATAACAGTACAAACTACAAAGTGTAAAATGTATTCACTCGAATTCCATCTACACGAACACTATCCACCAGTTTTTCTTGGCATTCATGTACGATCAAATACATCTGATCAGAGTGTGTAACATTTTAATAACCTAAACCTGCTGGGCTTGCCATTAAATCATCAAAATCAATATCAGTATAATCAATCATCCTAGAACAGACTGCAAGTAAAGCAATATACTGTGAGCAGACATGTAAACCCAGTATGAAAAAGTAGAAAAGAATTGAATTTTTTTTTTTTTTAAATGTTTAATGTACAGTGGAACCTCGGATTGCGAGTAACGCGGTTTGTGAGTGTTCCGCAAGACGAGCAAATATTTTTAATTCTTTCTGGTAATCCTCTCTCCTGCTGGGTCTTAGTGCACGTCTCTTACTGGTATAATCAACATCCGTGCACGCGTGTACTGTTTACTATAACACTGTGACCACGTGTGTGCGTGTAAAACATCTTTTATTTTGTTTGTATGCGTGTGTGTACAGCGCGCGTGTACTTTTTCTTATAAACACACGTGTGCGCGCGCGTGTAAAGCAAAAGAAAGTCTCATTAGAGAGTTAAAGATCAATTTTCTCCCTCTCTGTCATGTGTGTGCGTGCGCGTAATTTGACACAGTGCCCCTTCACACACACACACACTCTCGCCTTTACACCCCCCCCAACCCCCTCCTTCTCTCGTCTTCACACACACACACACACACTCTCTGCTTTTCACAGAAACTCTGCTCTGTCACGATTCTTTTCAAAGGTAAAGTGCAGGTTCATTTGTTTGTTTCACATTACAGCAGTGAGTCCGTTAGTATGCACGCACGCGAGTGTCATTAGCGATGTTCCTTGCTAATTTTTCCGATAAAACTGTTTTTCCGTTAATATGTGTGTCTGTGTGTGTGTGTGTGTGTGTGTGTGTGTGTGTGTGTGTGTGTGAAACTCAAATAAGAGAGGAGACAGGTTTAATGTGTAAGATGAGAAGGGGGAGACGGGAAGGTCTGATTTCTCCTCTCCTCTTACTTTAGCTTCACACACATACACACACACACACACACACACACACACATACACACAGCGCCTGCGCGCATAAACAAAAACACTTTTTTTTATAAAGGTAAAGTGCAGGTTAATTTGTTTTATTTTTACTTTCTATTTTGTATGTATTGTTTTTATGTATTTATTTTTTTGGGCTGTGGAACAAATAATTTGAGTTTCCATTATTTCTTATGGGAACATTTGCTTTGATTTATGGGTGTTTTGGAATACGAGCCCGCTTCCGGAACGAATTATGTTCGTAATCCAAGGTTACACTGTATATTATGTTTTGCATTTGAGGTGAAAAAACATTGCAGTTCCTCTATGATCCTACAGGTGGTGCTTTAAGCGATTCACAAACTAGTAGGGAGGACCACATCATTGGTGGTATGAACAAAGTTTGTTCAAAATTGTAGGAAATCTAAAAAAAAAAAATCCAATTGAGATACTCATAAAATGGTGATACATATACACGTAGAATTGCGATACAGATTGAATCGACACTTATGTGTAGTGATGATAATGTATCGGACGCTCCCTGGTGATTCCCATTTCTACAAGTTAGCGCATTCTCAGTGGCAGTCAGGAAGTGTCAGGAAGTGTACGGACATAAAACCTGTGCCAAATTAATGTGGAGCCCTGATCTGCTTCAGCAAAGAAGAAGGAAAAAAAATATTTATCAGAAGAAAATATTTATCAGCTCATCAGACTTTCATTTCAGTTCCAGGTGCACATACAGTAGACTTAATTTGGTTCAATTAATCTCTTCAGGGTTTCGTGTTTGTCAAATAAGGAATCGTTTATTTGTTCAGGATGAAACAATCAAAAAGTCCGGATTTAATCAGGATGATCAAAAGTTCAGACAGTACCTATGAGTTTGAAAATGGCTCTTTTTTGACAATTTTTTTTTTTATAAAACTATAGAAAATCTTATTTTCTAAATCTTATATATATATATATATATTTTTTTTTATAAATTTAGTCCTGTCCAATTCTTTTTCCCCGATTTTCTCCCCAATCTAGTCGTGTCCAATTCCC
>JAOVVA010000017.1:20839714-20854359 GCA_028565275.1 Leiocassis micropogon
TATAAAACCAGTAAATAGAAATCATAAGCATTCATAAACATGTACACAGCATTGAATAACCACAATAAAGCTTGGACCAAGTCGTGTGTATTGTACACGAGAGACTTTATGTGATTGCTGCCTAGGCAGCGTTATCAAGAAAGGAGGCAACAGATGTGAAAGAAAAGATCTGTGTGTGTGTGGGTGGCTATAGTTGTGTGTTTGTTTAACCATATAATGGGAAAGAGATAAATGATTCTCAATGAGCACAATGATCACAATGATTAAAAAAAAAAACAGCCTGAATAAGATGTTTGAACCTTTGCTAGCTAAACACGTTTTCCTCACCGAGTCAGTGTCACATTCTGATCATGTTGTTGTATACAGTAGATTCCTGGCACAAAGAAACAGACAGAAGCCTCATCAGTTCAGTTCAGGTCAGTTCAGTTTGTAATCAGATATCGGCTGTCAAAGTGCCTGACCCCGCCCAGCACATGGGATGAAATGTTTCAATCCGATTTTTCCATCTTACTAAACTAGAATAAAAAAGGCTATAATTTTACTTCTGGGTTGAGATACATGCAAAAGAAAAACATATTTCAGTTCAGGAAGGTGTTTATTTCCTATTCCACAGGAACTCCTATATACCTCCACATTTATTAAGTCACCAGTCACCTCTAGCTACTTACCAAAGATTCAATTAAAACTGCAATTCTATAGGGATTTTATAAATATTTAGATTCAATATTACATTTTAATAAAAGATTTAACCTCAAATTAAATATAGCAATAAAGCTAAATTTTTTACTAAGCAGCATGTATCTCCGTCATCCGCTATAATTAATATTACTAAACAAACCTTCACTTCTAAAGAATCCTTTATATCTGAGGCTGATCGGCCAATCAAACTGAGAAAACCGAGCGGCCGGTTCACCTCTATTATTAATGTAAAAGTAGTTTTTTTTTTTTTTTTTAAATGAATGTTGGAGTCAGTTTGGGGATACATGAATCGCTATACAAAATAATCGTGATTAATAACTGAAAGGATTTTTTTTCTCCATCATTATCCACATCCAATTATGGAATTGTCCTATTATGTAGCACAGCACACAGAATCATGCAGATGCAGGTCAACTGAGGTGCAGAGAAGCATCTCATCGAACCTTGAGCTGGATACCCTACAACGGCATCAGAGAATCTGAGGTTAGGATGAGCTCAGACTCACCCAAGAGACTTCAAGAGCAGATTGTTTTTTGTCTTGTTTGGGTAAATCTGTACTCATGGTAACGTTAGTTTCTTGTTCTTGGCAGACAGGAGTGAAACGTGTGCATCGTTCTGCTGTTGTAGCCCAACCACCTTAAGGTTTGACGAGATGCTTTTCTGCTCACCACAGTTATAAAGATTGATTATTTGTGTTACTACAGACATCTTGTCTCAAACTAGTCTGGTCATTCGCCACTGATCGCTCTCATCAGCAGGATGTTTCAGACAGCCTACCTTTACACGCGATGATTGTTTTTTGCTCCATTTTCTGTGTCTATCTTACAGACATAATGCTTTATGCCAATACTGACCCATGCAAACACAGATTTAAGGATTTCAATTAGAAAATCACTTACACTACAAAATGCTACCAAAAACAGGTAAAAGATAGGGATGCAGCTAGGTTATCTCATCATGAGTTTAATATCATACAGTATATGTAATGAAATATGCTAGTATAACACTATGTTAACCTGTGTTGCTACAGGACTCCAGGAAGTCACAAATCTCATGGAAAACAAAATATTTAAGAGCCAAATCTATTTTTTTTTTATATCCAAAATGTAATTATTTTCATAAAGTAACCAAATGAACTCAATAGTGACCAGTCCAGCTGGAATGACTGTACCTGGGAACTTTCACTGGCCGACTAACAATAACATCTGATGTAGAGGATGCAGGGTTTGGACGGCCAAGGAGTGATAAAAAGTCAGAGATTTTTTATTTGGCCATTTAGGGCACTTTCACATTAGGCACGAATGATTTGTACCATGCCCCAGCGACGATTGCTCCCCCTCCTCACTTGCCCACTTGGGTATTCTTACCCAAAGATACAGCAGGTTGCAATCTGCATCTAATTGTTTGCAAGCCGCCATTAAACACAAAGAAAGAACAGAATAAGGAAGTTAATCACTATCCTAATCCATCCATCCATCCATCCATCCATCAATCCATGAACCTCTGTAGTCCAACTAGGGACCATTAAGGCCAGTGGTGACCAATGTATTTATTCCCATTTTTACAACTGTTTTGAACCTCCAGTCAACATTCACACACTCATTCCCACAATACGGTAAATTTCGGACAGCCAATTAGCCTAATCTGCATATCTTTGGACTGCGGGAGGAAACCAGAGTACCCTGAGTAAACCCACCAAGCACGTGGAGAACATGCAAACTCCATGCACACAGACCCCGCACCCTGGAGATGCAAGCAGACAGTGTTAACCACTAAGCCACTGTGCCACCGCTATGCCGAATATTATTGATATTTTGGAAAAAATGTAAAGAGCAACACTCTTCCTTCCTACTTCATCAGCTACAGCTGTGTATGTTTCCAGTGACTGTACTGACTCTGTCCTGAGCTCAGTCAAGGGAATTTTAAGGGGAAAGTGCTTTATGGGAATAAAAAAAATATCTGATATATTTGTATCCTTTCAGATATATTGAGTCCTCTGCGATGCCTATGGCTAGAAATAGTCACAGAGGTCACATGGTTCCTTTTGTTCCTATTCTGAAAATACGATAAATTATACATAATGACTTGTTTTTATATTTATATAGTTATAAATGGTATAGTTATTTATTTATGTTGTTCCAAATGTCTGAATAAAATGTTAGAGCAGAACAGTGCTTTTTTTCTTCTTCCTGGAAGGGTGCTGAAGGGGATTTCACCCAGGGTGCCACACACCCTAGGAGCTGCCATGGGGTCTCTGTGTTGCTGGATTAAAACTTGCCTTTTTCTGTCACTCGGAATCCGTGTAAACGCTCTGATCTGCTATTCCAAAATTAAGTCATAGCAAATAAGCAAACCCCCTTGCTGATCTTAAGCTGAAAAGCAGATAAGAAGAGGAGAAATGAGATGTGCTCTTGTGAGAGAACCGCTGCTTGCTTTGCTTTTTTTACATTGCTCTTGTCCTGCACTGATTTGCTGATGTCTTCTGACTGAACAGCAAATCAGAGAACTCATTCTCCTTCTGGTCTCTGACGTTGATTTAAGATGCTCAGTCAGCTCTCACGCTGGCATCCAACAAGGGTCACTTAGTGCCAAGAGTGAAGCAAAAACTTTAGCCTAAAGTCGGCTCAGTGTGTGAGGATCTTTTCATGTACAGAGGACAAATTCGGGGAGTGACAGTGTGTCTTGCAGCTGGATTGTGTCCTTTTTTTTTTTTTTTTGGTCCGTCCATGTGCCATCATCAGGCACATCGGGCAACGGACACTCTCCACCATGAAGATGTATCCGGCAGTTACTTAAGGGGTTGGGTTGCCAGCTCAACGCCCGATTGTCAATCACGCACTACAGTCAATTTGGGAACACTATTTAGCCTAATCTGCATGTCTGTGGACTGTGGGAGGAAACTGGAGTACCCTAGGGAAACCCACCAAGCACGAGGGGAACATGCAAACTCTACGCTTTGCTTCTGCCATCTTCTTCCATCTTGCTTAATTAAATGAGAAAAAAAAACACACCTTACCATAGTTCACTTACTGTACATCAAAGGTTAGAGAAGTCCTTAACGTTACTTCACCTTAGACACGATTGATTTGTACTGTGCCCAAGAACGACTGCTCTCTCTCTCCCCACACCGGCACATTATTTTTGCTCTCCGTTCTCGGGTACGCTTGGGAATTACACTCTGCGATACAGCAGGTGGCAGTGTGCAACTACTTGGGATGTGAGCCGCCATTAAACACACGACAAGAAAACAAAGAAGTTAACCTTCACACTATGCCTAATATTATTGATATTTCTAAAAAAAATGTCAAAAGCGGCGCTCTCGCATGCCTTCCTACTTAGGTCAGGTCAGAGGATGAGATTGGGCTGATCCCAGTGCCAGACTGCGCTGTATTGTTGTTGTGAGACAGTGGCGAGCATGGTTTCCGAGCACGGAACCATTATGATCGTAATCACTGATCAAAATGAAGCAGACTTTTGGGTCAAGTGTTCTCAGAAACGATCTCGGGGCTCTGATGTGAAAATGCCCTTTGTGAACCTGAAAAAATCTGGGGCATCATCAGAAGTTTTGAAGTCTTAAGTGAAACGGAAAAATGTCTTCTCTAAAGCCTTTCTCATGCCTCTTTGACTGTAAAATACACAATTTGCAAAAAAAAAAAAAAAAAAAAAAAAAAAATGCAATGAATTCTTTGGTTCAGTATTTGTGTGAGTTTTTTTTTGCCCTGTGATTCATTATTATTATTATTATTATTATTATTATTATTATACATCATTAAGATGTATAAGAAATATTATATTAACTTTAACCAGTAAAAAAAATAAAATAAAGAAAAAAGGATCACATAATCAAAGAGTCTACCAACCATAATCTCAGCCTGAAACAGGATGACGAACAGAAACTATGAAGCACTCACAATTATGCAAATTACTGGCTAATATCTCAGTGTGCGTGGGCCTACGCATCCATATTCACCGTGCCGCAGCGTCGTTTGAGACAGCCTTAATGTCTGGAATCTTTCGTGTGGAGGCGACCTCTCTCATTTTCTCTACTTTGGAACAATGATGATGCGTTCGAGCAAACACCTCAGACGCTGAAAAGCACTAGACAGCTAGAGAGACTGTGTGAGTGGCTTGAAAGGACAACTCACACACCCACACGCTGTACAGGAAGTGAGGGGAAAAAAATTATATACATCATCAGGATGATAAATGTAATTATTCAGATACGAATATGAACTCCTGGTGCTCACATCATGAACGCAACATCGCTACTAGTTCACATGAAGTGACCAACCTTCACTGTGATGTTCTAGTTTTTTTTTTTACTTTAAAGGTCACATGTTTTATTATTTGAAAAAATGAAATAAAATTCCCATCCCAATCCCATGAAATAATTCTCAGATGATGCATTTTTTCATACCTCAAACTCCTTCTGAATGCATCATCTTAGAGCTGAGCGCTCTTCTTATATTATGTCACATTAGAGGGGGGAATCTAGTTGGCTTGTTAAATCCCTTGCCAATAAAAAAATGGAACGAGGATTTGAAGCAGGAAATGTTTAAAGGAAATGATTAAAATGGAAAAACAAAACTAAAAGTGAGTTTTGCATAATAACTTTCCTTGCAGCCAGCAAAGAAAACAACTAGGGTGATTTGATATAACTGGACCTGGGTTACCACGTTCAACACATTATCACAACCTGGAAGGATAGGGAAAGCCGTCAACTTTCTGGAAGAAATGTGGTCAGGAAAAATCATGATTGGAGATCACTCAAATACTTGATGAAGCTGCATGGTGAAAAATCGACAGTAAAACCCATAGCTATATTTAATAGTGAAAGTAAGAGCATTTCCATACACACAATGTGATGATAACTCACAGGATTGGGACTATATAGTTAGTCAGACTAATCAGAAAAAGTCTTCAATTTGCAAGGGAACCAAAAAAATTAGACATTGGAGCGATGGTAAAAAAAAAAAAAAGTCGTGCTCAGAGGAGTCCAGATTGGCCCTATTCCAGAGTGACAGGTGATACATCATGCATCGTACAAGCCTCTGGAAGCAGGGTTATGATCTGGGGTTGCTTCAGTTGGTCAGGTCTAGACCCAGCAAGGTTATGTGGGAATAAAATGAATTCAGCCAACCATCAGAGAGCTGTTGCATAATTGAGTCGTCCAAAGTAAAGCTGAAGCCTAAAAGCGTCGAGTGACTCAGAGAGGAACGGTCAAAGCCTTCTGATCTCCATCCATCTCGAACACTTCTGAATATGACGAGAGCGTGGGTGTAGCTCTCGGGCTTCTGTCTTTGTGAGGGTGTCAGTATCGATTAGTGTGCTTAGAAAAAAAAAAAAGAAAAAAAAGGCAGGAAGGCTAAGATCAGTCCTAGCCTCTGGGTTTTAAAAGGTTTTGATTAGGATGGAGGCTGAAGAAACATGATCCGGCATCATATGATCCACTCAGATTGCGGATGGAGTATTGATTTGCAGGGACCGGCAGGGTCGAGAACAACAGCTGTATTAACACCAACGAGAACTCACAATCGGAGATACGTTTGAATTTTGTTCGACAATCAGAATCTGCATAACACTGTTAGAGCAAGAGAAGTGTGACATACACTCATACCCACACACTTAGGAGGGAGAAGAGACATGCTATTCGCTCTATCACAAATGGTAAATTGCAGCAAGAACCCATACAAGGTTGGTAATTTTACACAGCATGGAGTTTCTTCCCTCTATTACAGCGAGTACAATTATCAACTTCACTCTCCACAGGCAGGTGGGAAAGTCATTTATTGCATAACCATGGGTGTGTGTACGTTTCTAAACCTCACTCGCTCCTTTCTCTGTGGCTCACCTGGCAGAAGACGGGTTTGTAGCGCTCAGAAAAGATGTGCGCTAGCTCTTCGGAGCTGTCAAAGTCCACGGGCAGCCGCTCCACACACAGGCACTTGGAGTGGATGTGCTGGGCCGTGCTGAGCTGGTTGACGTCACTCCACTGCACCATGAGCGACCGGTCGCCCTGCACTTTGCCTAGCAGCTCCGAGCGAGCCCTGGAGGCCGAGTCCTTCTTCATGTACTCCACAAAGCCGTAGCCCTTGGAGTGGCCTGTTAGCTCGCTGTAGACGAGGAAGCAGCGCTCGATGTTGCCATAGGAGCGCACCAGTTCCTGGAACTGCGTGCCCGTGAACGTGTGAGGCAGGTTGGTGACGCACAGCAGCGAGTCGGTGGGCTGCAGCTGTACTCTGATGTCACGACCACGCACCGACGTCTGGTGCAGTGAACGGATGGCGTCCTGAGCCTGGTCGCCATTTAGGAGTGTTACAAAAGCTGGCAGGACACACACAAACACAGATACACATCAATATACATAGAAAAAAGACCAGCAGATGAAAGTCAAATGCAAAGACGCTGAACAGGAATAATTACTCAATGACATAAGAAGGATTATGTAAAGTATACAAAAATAATATACAACCACCTCAGTCAGTTATGAAAAGTATCAAATATTAACTCACAAAGCATGAAATAACACAATACAACACTGACAACAAACAAGTGTTAGAAAAGAAAAACAGCTGGCATTGTAAATGTCAGGAAAATGTTCACCCCAGGGTTCGCCACTGGGGCCGCTTTAAATTTTTAATCTCGCTTTATCTCTTACAGACTTTTGACGCCGGATGTCTCACTCCAAGATGTCGCTGAATTCCATTTTAACAAGCATTTGAATCCAGCTCTGCGATGTCAGAGAAACGCCTTGTTTTTTTGCTTCTTTTATATTAGATTATTTTTTTTACTGGTGTTTGTGAGTGAAGTGAAAACTCCAGAAACATCCAGTAAAATCATAAAAAACACACTTTTATATACTGAACAATTTATTTCAAATCACAAACGTGTCATGATTAAGCAACCTGTACTTGTACAGTGTTTGTATGCTATAACAGTCATTTTACACCGACCAATTAAACAAAAATACGCAGTGTGTTCACCGTCCTGCTGTCATGTGTCATGATTTTCGGTGTAAGATTTTGTGATTAGAGATGGCAGATTGCTATGTGCAAATCAGGCTTGGTAATGAAAACGTAAGAGCAAACAAACAGAGCAGCATTGTAAGTTCCTTACTTTACTCACTGTCTTTTGAATTAATCGCCTCTTACAGACCAAAAAAAACAAAAAAAAAACACCTACTATGGCGGAATATAGAGCAGATCTTCTCATGCTGTTCTTATATTCAATTAAATAATCCTGCATAGTGATATTCCTTACAAAGCTATTTATACAGGAATCTGGGGATGTAATGAGCAACTGTAAAACTGCAGTAAAATTAGTAATTAAAAAATATGACTCGATGTTGTTGAGAGGGGGCATGGTTACCCGAAGGGATAGAATTATTCAGTTTTTGCTTCAAAAGTTGAATGCAAAAAATGGTATAGAATGTCTGTGCATGCTGTAACATTATAACTTCACCATGACAGTGACGCTGTGGACAAATCAAGCTCTGTAAAGAAATGGCTTACATTTACAGCATAATTGCTTTGAAGTTTTCATCATTAAATCTCCTTACACTGGTTTACTAGGTTACTAACTCGGGGTACCATCACCTGTTGGGAATGTTTTTGCCAACAGTTTCTAACACCTAAAAAACGGATAGGTCTTTAATCGTCGGCAGTTCATTCTACCACCTAGGTCCTCCATCTCCTCAGTTGTGCTCCAAAACCTAGTGGAAAGAGTTATTGTAACTGGAATTCTGGAATGAGACGCTCTTAAAGTACACTTGAGTGCGACAGCCTGGTGCGCACAAACTTTTGGACATACAGTTTTTCTTCACAATGCCTGGAAATGTAAATTCAAGTGACCTCTGAATGCTGGAGTTGCTTGACAACAGTGTGCCGAGTACGACATTCAGAAAAGCAGCTGAGACATGTGTAGTTTAGATCGACTGAGGTTATGACACGCTGCTTACTGAATGTCACGTGTCCGGTATAAATGAGGGGTAAGCATGTTTGGTGATTCCAGCTACTTCCTTTTTCAAGTCCTTGGCACAAAACACAAAACAAGTAGAATATTCAGTTGGGGAAAACACAGCTACAATTACCGGCTGACAGCTGCGCTGAGGCAATAATGATTACTCTGGTGCTCGCGTAGTACTTGGAAATTCCTAAACAAAGGGTTGTCTTCGTTCTTTGAAGGCTGCTGGATGTGGACGTGAACAATCTTCTTCAGCTCAAAAATGCAGAACTTCTCAAAACTAACATGGAAATACCGATAAAGATAACTACTTTAGATCCGTGTCGAGGTCCTATGAAGATAAGCGCTGCGTTTCGCATACGCATCACAGCGATTATACTTTCTTCAATATTTCCTTAAATCATCCTATTATCCTTCCCCTCATCTTTTGCTCGGAGCCTCTTCCCGAAGGCTCTGTATCTTCTGGCAACAATATGCTCAGACATCTGAGTGGATGACAATAAATGTAGCTTGACTGAATAATTTTTTTTTTTTTTTTTTTGTTAAGATTATTATTATTATTACAAAGAAAGTCTACAACAAAGCCTCTCCCAAAAGCTTATACAATAATCTTATAATTCACAGCAATTTGCTAGTCACAGGCTCGCGACGGCCATTTTAAAATCACAAAAAAGAGACTTGATTATAGGCTTTGTCTATAAGTACGACAATTCTTACTTTCTGCTTCAGCAAGCAGGGGGAGGAGGAAACTTTATTGAAGTGCCTTAAAGCCTGTAATTCTTCTGCCATGAGATCGCTATAGCAATTCATCAAGAATACATTAGCGTGAATCTTTTTGTGGCGAACGTTTCTCTTTCCGGCCGGTCTCCGAAGACGAATGCGGGTCCTGATGGTTCTGTGCGTGTCACGGTTCTCAGCTGTTATGCGCGCGGTCTGCGCTGTATGCATTCATCATTGCCTAATGTTTGGTTTGCTGAGCTGTATTCAATTAGCTTGTTAAGATTTCAGGAGTCCTCTCAGCGTGTATCATGGCACTATCCGTTCACGCTCCCCACCTTTCGCTGACATACGAATGGGCTGTTCTGACACTAGGAACAATAGAGCTCATTACAGCTCATCAGCGCTGATTTAGCCGGAGTGGGAAAGATCACGGCATGTAAGGCATGGAGACTTCGCATTCCCTCTCCTTAATGGATCTGAGGAATAACGCAGATGCCTCTTGCTGTCCTCGTTAATGGCTGTTAGACGTCATTACTGCTGACTGTGCCGTCAGTGCATGCAAAACATGCTGATTTTGAGTCACCGCTGCCAACTGGAGCTGTGGCAGAGCGCATATCACACGATCTGCCCCAACGCTGTGGCTCATTATGCCTCGTTAGGCTGCGATGAGGCCGAGTGTCATTACCAGATGGCAAGAGGGTGACCAATGAGTTTTGGTTCTTTTGGGTTGAGATTTGATCGAGTGTCCTCCCCCTGCGGTCACTGTCGCTAGGAAAGCACAAACAATCCTTCACCTGCTGCTGGATGGCAGGATAATAATGAGAGAATCTTCAGGCCATGGTTTCTAATAGAGCACAAACAACACACATAAATTTCGAAATAGAAATGTCGAAAGACACTTTTTCGAGACTGAGAGACAGCTGCAACATACAGTGGCATGTTAGTTACCCCAAAAAAGTATGATGCAAATTTAAAACACACAAGAGAAGCATTTGACTTCACATGAAAGAGCTTAGTCTTTCATCCTCCGGGCTTTATCTTCAAGGTTGGACAAGCTGAGCCCAGGCTATTAAGTGTTTTTTTTTATTTATTTTTTTTATAGGTGCCTTGTAAACAAGTAGGTTCAACCACAGAAATGGAAAAAAAAAGAAAAAAACCTCATTCAGTTCACAGTGATGCAACAACAACATCATTCCAAACGCTGCCTGTGGCAACACCACACACATCCACCAAACATTATGTGCTACATTACTAACTTGATTAGAAGAAGATAAAGCCATTATAATAGTCACTTGCCTCACTAGCTCGTCATACTTTATATTATATTAGAAGCAAATCTGAGCAGAACACTGGAGCATATACGCTGGCTGCCCAAAAAAAGTCACACACTAATATTCATTCAGCCACCTTCAGCTTTGATTACGGCACACACCGATGTGGCCAGTTCGCGTGTAAAAATAGTTCCTCATGTTCCCAGCCCCACTGTTTCACAATTTGATTCCTGGAATACGTCTGTGCCAAAAGGGACGAAAAACTCCGCTGATATGGTTCACTGCCCATTCCGTATGTTCAGTTATTGGAGGCTGAGAAATACATTGCAAAATATGGACTATAGTCAGAAATCGCATGCTGTCACAGATGCACCAAATCTTTTTCGCTCCACGTTCACTATAGAGATCTCACTTGGTAGGCAGGTTCTGAAGGGGCAGGGCCACAAAATCTGGCACTGCTGGAGGTAGATAATCACTGCTCTTTAAAAGGGAGGTGTGGAGCTTAGCTCGGGGTTCGGATATCTGGAGAAAGCATGCAGACGGTAACATCGAGAGTGGCATCTGAGAGGGTTGATGCCATGCGCTCCAGGGACTTTAAAGGGGGCGGACTGCACAACGCAGTTTGATCGCCGAGCAAGAAACCGCAAAAGCCATCATGACTCTGAAAGGGTAAGACTGATGTCTTGATGTTAAGGGCTCCCTCCCCAGTCGGATCGCCACTGCAGCTACTGAAGAAACGGCAGCAATGTTGGCTATGTAGCGTTATGCCTCCTGCCTGTGGCTGCACCAAGCGAGTACTGGGTCGGGTTCGATTCCCAGCCAGGCTCGATTCTCGTCTCTGTGTGCATGAGTTTGCATGTTCTCCCCATGCTTGGTGGGTTTCTTCCACGTACTCGGGTTTCCTCCCACAGTCCAAAGATATGCAGGTTAGGCTAACTGGCGTTCCCAAATTGCCCGTAGTGTGTGAATGAGTGTGTGAGGGTGTGTGTGCCCTGCGATGGATTGGCACCCTGTCCAGGGTGTACCCTGCTTTGTGCCCTGGCCCTCCTGGGATAGGCTCCAGGTCCCCACGACCCTGAACACGGGATAAAGCGGTATAGAAGATGACTGAGTGAGTGAGTGAGTGAGTAGATAAGCACAGAGGAGATTATAGAAGACAAGAATAGAGTGGAATAGTATCAAGCATAGCAGGTAGAATAGATAACCTTCACCTGGCTAGCATGTAAAGCTATGTGATTTAATTGCTTATGTGATTTAATCTATCATATCTTTTTTGTTTGTTTTCAGAAAGAATTTTTTTTTTACTATTTAGTAAATTTTCTAAATAATAGTGGTAGCTAAATGGTTAAAATGTTGGACTACTGATCAGAAGGTCACAGGTTCAAACCCCAGCACTGGCAGCGTGTGCTCTTGAGCAAGGCCCCAACTTGATGCGTTAAATGTGTTAATGAGATAAATGTAAGTTGCTTTCCATAACAGAGTCTACCTTGCCACCCTTAAAAATATCTCACAGTTTCTGTAAAAAAAATGCTTCCATAATCTGCATTTTTTTTGACAATACACATAAGAACTACTGAAACAAATCCACACTCACTCATCGTTTATACCGCTTTATCCTGTATTCAGGGCCACAGAGGCCTGGAGCCTATCCCAGGAGACTTAGGGGAACGACAAGGCAGGGAACACCCCGAACAGGGTGCCAATCCATAACAGGGCACACACACACATACACACACTCACACACACTCTATGGGCAATTTGAGAACATCCATTAGCCTAATCTGGATATCTTTGGACTGTGGGAGGAAACCTACAGTACCAAGCACGGGGAGAACATGCAAACTCCATACACACAGACATGGGAATCAAGCCTGACCGGGAATCGAACCCAGACCCTGGAGGTGTAAGACGACAGTGCTACAGTGGACAGTGCTAACCACTACACCACCCTGACTCCTACTGAAATGAAAAGATTGCAATGCCCAAAATACGATTTGTATCAAATCAAAAGTCTACCTACGATTCACAGCTCTACTAACTTGCTGCTCATTAGAGCCCAAGTTTATTATTTTTTTTACATTTACAGTACTGTGCAAAAGTCTTAGGCACCATATTATATGCTGTACCAATTTTGTTATACATGTTTATCATGTCTGCGTAATTATGTACAAGTTCATTCAGTATTTCCCTATATAACTGTGTGACAAAGTTACCAGAAGAACTCAGATTCTCCAGCAAGCTCAGTAAAACCTAACAGCTGTTTTCTTATAAAACTGCACAAATCTGTGTCTAAAACTCCTGATTTTAAGAAATGTGTTTTCACTCCAAATATTGACTGTTTATTTTATTAATCTTAATACATAATTATGCAGACATGATAAACATATATAACAAAATTGGTACAGCACATAACATGGTGCCTAAGACTTTTGCACAGTACTGTATCTGCCTAATATTCATAACCCTGATGTAGAAATATTGTAACAATACAAAATAACATCAAGTGAAAATACTGAACATGTTTAACTGGCACATACAACAATGAAATGGATGAAAAAAACAACACGGGACAAAGGTCATAAAGATTTTGACTGAGAAAAACACACGGGTAACACGTCAGGTTCCAAATCCATGTCTTTAACACCGCAAGCATCGAACTAAATATGACTAAAAATAGCAGACGCACTATGACAAACATGCTCATAATCTCTGTGAATTCAAGTGTTTGACCACACTCTTTAGCAGACATAATTGTGCACGCTGGCCTTCATCGTCCTGCCTGAATGTGGGTGCACACGTGTGTGTGTGTGTGTGTGTGTGTGTGTGTATGTATGTATATGTGCATGCGCAGCCGCCCACACTTGCCACTGCATCAATTAATGATGATCTCCTCCTGCTTTCCCAGCATCACTCATCTGGCTCTAGTGGTTGTCGAGATCCGCCTGCGGCTCCCACACATTTTGGCAAAAAGCCCCTCTCTGACTTCAAGTGGACAACAAGACCCCTGCACCACTAATGGATCTCTTCTCTCATCATTCTTCATCAGCTTCGTCATCCTCATCCTGCTTTTGCATGTGAACTGGCTCGCTTTAATCCGCTTGTGCGAATGCCTTTTTATGCACCGTAATGGTAACGAAGTGTTCGATGGTATTTAGTTTCTGCCATGTTTTAAAGAACCACCAACGTTGGACACAGATTCAACTACCACTTCTATATTTCAGTGCGATTTTACTGTACAGTATATACTGTAGCCTCTGTGAGTTCCTTCACTGCCTGTAACTGTCAGATTTCTGTATCGTCAAGCTGTGTTACAAATCTGCCACTGAGCTTTTGTATGGTGATAAACAGTCCGACAAGACTGAGAAAACTGGCACGTACACTCCCGAGCCAATTAATGCCCGTGTTGTACATCAGTCATTTACTAATTGGGTACATCAAATGACAGCACATGGAACAAGTGCTAAGGCGTGAAGTGACATCATGTGGGCTTTGATGGTGCACTTCTCAGCCCTTAGGGATTTGCAGTTAGCTGCTATCTCCACTCTGTTACTCTCAGCAAGATAAAGGACGCTAACGGGCAGAGAGCAGTGAAGCACTGTCAGGAACATGGACTAATGGCTCAGCCCTTCAATGACCAGGCCTGGCTCAGAGTGTATCGCTGAAGCTATACCCAATCCTACTCTACATGGCTGAAGGTTTGTGGACACTTGGCCATCACACTGTATGTGAGGGTCTTCACCTGTTAACTGTTAACACAAAATCTGAAGCACACAGTTGTCTATAGCGGCTGTGCATTACTTCCCTTCACTGGAACCAAGACCCCTGAGAATGGTTGAGTCTCGTGCCCCAAAGCCAGGATAAGTACAGTGGAACCTCGGATTGCGAGTAACGAGCAAAGATTTTTAATAAAATTTTAACTTGAAAAACGAGCAAGTCTTGGTTTACGAGTACCGAGTATCATGTATCACGCATGCGCTTCTTGTTTTGACGCCG
>JAOVVA010000017.1:20884274-20896151 GCA_028565275.1 Leiocassis micropogon
GTTGTTTTAGTCAAGACCTTTAGAATTATTCTACCATCATCACTCAGCGAAGTTTGGCCCATAATCTGTTAACTACTGATACCCCTATCTCATCTACGCGGTTTCGTGCGGTGGCCATAAGTACGGTTCATCATGATTCACCGCGAGTTTTGGCGCTGTGATTAGGTTTCCATTTTTTCATGAACTCTAATGCGTTGCTTTGTAATGCGTTACACCCAACACTGGTGGAAAAACTTAAGATTTACAGGAGCATCCACCAACCTCCACAGTTTATTCTTTTTACCTTCTGGCTGCACATTACCAATATGAATTTAAAACTATTTTCACTCCTGCTAATTACAATAATTGTCGGTCGCCAGCTCTGCCAGTCGCGGAAGGGTGTGTGTTGGTGGAGCAAAATAACTGGTTAAATAAAGAAGCAAATCATAATCTGCTGATAATGAAAGGTGTCTGTGGAACTGTTGTATAAAAGCAAAATCACACTCGAGGTCGCGCTGAAACAAAAAATGCCTTTAATCTCGATACACTTCTACTGAAATGGGAAGAGCTGAACACGAAATGAATTGAAAGAATACTTGTATAAATTAAGCTCCAGACAGCTGATTAACCATTTTTTGACTTTAGCCTTGTGCGAGTTGGTCTAGAGTTAAAAAAAAAAAAAAAAAAAAGGTCTGTCTGGGTGTTTGAAAAGCATAACTTCTAAAGATCACTTCAATATGAATCCCAGTGAACAAATCATCCAAAGTGCTACTTTAATACCTACTCATGAAAGCATGGCAAATGTTACGCAGCTGATTCAGACTCTTCAGCTGAACATAAATTTTCTCTTTCACCTTCACTAAGCATTTCATCCTGGCCAGTGATACGGGTTACAGCCTAGCGGACTGGATCCCAGAAACACTGGATGTGGGGGGGGGGGGGGCAACAAACCACACACATCCTGAGGTAATATTGTACGGTGGCCGTGAAGTGCAAAACAAATTAACAAAACTGAAAACAAATTAACAAAACCCAAAACAAATTAACAAAACCCAAAACAAAATAAATTAGTTTTGGGTTTTGTTATTTTGTTTTGGGTTTTGATATTTTGTTTTCCCGTTTTGTTAATTTTGTTTTAAATTTGTTATTTTGTTTTGGGTTTTGTTTTTGTTCTTTTGTTTTTTAATTTGTTTTGCACTTCACGGCCACCGTAATATTGTGTACCCGTACAGACATACAGATGTAAGAAAGAACATGAACAATTTCTATACGGGCAGTAACTCAAGCCTTGGATTAAACTGGAAACCAAAAATCTGTTGGATATCATATCACACAACAAGAAGGAAGTGCCCAAAAACCACAATATCATAAGCTACACCATTCTGAACGTTCATCCTATGTAATAAAACCAACACCAAGATTCATTTCCAGAGAAGTCCTCATGTTTTCCAGTGTGTGTAATAACCAACCCTCCAACCAATATGACATTCTCCTGTTTGTCCCTTAAGGGCTAAGAAATAATCAAGTACCCGGAGTACCATGGCTGAATTTCTCACCTTGTGAGCAAATACAAGCTGGGTATTTCCACTTCCTGTGACCTTAACACTGTGAGTGTAATAACAAAACCAGGCTTTATGGGGGGGCGAAGAAGAAAAAAATGGAACAGATTTGTTTGGGATCCAAAAGTATTATTTTAATTCTTGTACTACAAGCTTGTCCATCTGTGTTCTCCATAAACTTGAGTTTTTTTTTTTTTTAAGAGAACAAAGAACAACTTAGCCAAATGTTAATTTGTCTGTTAAATCTGGAGCCTGTGTAAAAAAAAATAAATTTGTTTTTGAATTTCGTTGCAGATTATCAATATACAAATGGCTCAAAAGGATCATTTAAAAAACAGACTCGGGAGAAACAGATTAAATTTATATGGTTAAATCAGGAGGTCATGAACCGATGAAAGCCAGTCTGGATGAGGACCCAGCCATGTATTTCAGCTAATAATTCAGCTTGTTAGGGAATAAATATCCGATCATAATTCAGCGATTCTACAAGCACAATGCGGCTTTTGCATAAACATGCAATTATGTACATTATTCATCTGAAGGAATTAATTTGAGCCCAATTATAGGGCTAATGTCGTTCAGTCAGAATGTGTAAAGTTTTCATTCATGCTGCCTGCACCAAACTCAACCGCATCAACAGTGCAAGATGAAAAACAATTAAAAAGTGTACGTCTATGATAAATGGCTAATATTAACTGTTAACTGCTATTCGGTCATATTAGTTCCTTATGCAAACCTTTTTAAACATTGAAATGTTACGTAACAAATTTATATCTAAACATGCCCATCTTAGAGCGCTTTTTTTTTGTTGCATTCAGAGTCCAGCTAAAGGGTAAATTACGGCTGGGCACAGAAAAGCATTTGGAACCGATACAGCTAATGATCTGTAATTACTGAACATAATTGCATGCCCCATGTGCAGTGTCTTTTTGGCAAATATTTTGAAAGGATGTTACATTTCATCACACCAAATTAGTGCTCTAATGTCGTCTAATCACAGCTCTATTAAAGCCTTAAATGACCAAATGTGTATCATGCATATCGGAGACGTGAGTCATAACCCTGAATTTGTGATTAAAAAAAAATTTCCCCCTCCTCTAAACATTCTTCTTTTGTAATAGTGGTGGAAACAACCCAGCATTAGCCTAACTAATTGTCCACTTAAATCAAATGGGTTTAATTTAAACCGTAATTTTAAAACGGCAGGCTTTTGATATTAAAACCTGGACTTTCGGTTCTGCCAGTGGAGAGACTGTGAATAAAAAGAGATATGGCTTTAATAAATAGCCAAAAATACCATCGTATAATATTATTGTTTAAATACCAAGCCTTATATTTGTTTGCTTTCTTTTATGAGAGGTGTTCAAGTCAAACCGGGACTTTTGCTCTATAGTCCAGGACTGGAGTTTCCTACAGTCTACCCTGAGCCTTCAATAAAGAACTGGAATCCATATTAACTTAAAGATATCTCCTGTTATACTGAACTTCCAATCTCACACAGTATGATGAGATAATGCATTTCACTAGTGCTTGTATACCAAGAAGTTCTCTCAGTGCACTGAAACCATGATCCAACTGCCTGCTTCACATCTGAATCACTGGCCTCCCAGGAACTCCTTTAATTGGTTTGGTCACCAAAGTTGCTCTGTTCTTGCAGGACAATGCATGACCTAATGCCGCCCACGACACTACATGCACATTACAGGAACTCACATCCCCCGGTACAGTCCTGACCTCGCTTCCAAGCCCTTTCCACATGTCCAGGCCATCAAAGGAGTTCCTGGGAGGCCAGCGTTTCAGACATGAAGTAGGCAGTCTGATCATGGGTTCAGCATACTGAAAAAAAACTTTGTGAGGATGAGTGCGTTAGTGCAGCAAGGGATTATATGGAGAAATTTAAAAAACAAACCTTCATAACTGTTATTCTGCACAATTAAAAGTCATGGTTTGACTTGAATGCCCCTTGTATATCACATGGGTTAATACAGTTAACAGAATGATAATGGAAGTGTAAGTCAACCCAATTCTATTTCACTGCATTTCCCTACTTGCCAACCTTCATGAGGCAGGACCAAAGAGAGGAATGATGATAAACTAATAAAAATAAAATAAAATAAAAAAGGTTTATATTGCCATACAGCATCCAGTCCAGTTGGTGTGTAACATACTGTAAGATAAGAGATACATGTACAATGTGTAAGCAGGAATTTTCAAAAAGAGAAATGAACATGGATAAGAAATTTTCTTTTTGTGTCAGTGACCTTAACGCTTAATACATACTTTATTATTTCAATATGCTGAAGTAATATTTGCATAAGTATCTCCTAAGTAAGTAAGGTAATAAGTATTAACCTGTGGGCATGAAATAATGGCTGTATATGTCTAACCGGAGAAATAAACATTTCTTGTGCGTCATTCTGTCCAGTGACTCATAGGACAAAAATGCAAATATCGAACTGCTGTTCTGATCTCTTTATCACACCATTTCACATGATGCAAATTCCCAGGTTTTTTATGATTTCTTCTCTCTCCAGTCAGCATAACTGACACTATCCATAACGCTACATGTGTTTTATTCATACTGCACTGAATAGTTCTTTTTGGTGATTTTATATGTACATATATATTTTCTTCTATTCCAAACTGCCATAATCATATTTCCTGCTTTACAGAACGGATTATGCTTGCGCAGCAGACTTTGAGAGGAGTTTGCTAGAAATAAATTATTACTGATCTTTTGTTGGACTGCGGAAAACGCAATTATGTTCTAATCATCCTGTCTTTCTAGACCGGTATCACATGTCACTCATGCGCTCAGCTTTATGAATAAGTAAATACAGACACAATGAGACTTCTGACACGGATGCGGACACTGAGGAGTGAACTTGTTTATAAGCTACTTTGTTAAAAGGTCAAATGTATATACATGGTATAATTTTTTTTTAAATCTGGAAACAATAGACAATCATTCTAAAATCATATAAGCACAAAGGCAACATTTGGATTAGACGGGCAATTTGACAGAAGTGCAGGATTCTCATATTTCCGCCTTTCCATCAGGGAAAATGAAAAATACTGATCGATATTGGAGCTATTTGTAAGGAAAATAAAAATAACCCAATCACTCCAGTTAACATGGTTGGTCAGGGCTGAACAGGAAGATAATAATAATAATAATAATAATAATAATAACGAAGGCTTATACACACAGTGGTACATCTCAGCATCTTGAGGTCGCTTATAAAAATGTCCGAAACGGTTGCGATCGTGAGGTGAAACACTTAAAATACAGTTTCTGGAGAATCTCGTCCTCTTTCGTGAATAACGGGCTTGAAACGAACCATGCAGCGAATGAACAGATTCAGAGAAGCAACACATTTCTGCCTCCACTCACAGATGGCTGCTGTGCTCTTCTCACTGTGCTTTCTCTCCAATGTTCAGAGCAGCCACTTATGCTCATCCGTATCTGATTTCTTTCTTTCCTTCCTTGTTCAACAGTACATTCTCACAGTAATGTGTGTGTGTGTGTGTGTGTGTTTGTGGGGCGCAAAGTGCCACACATCCCACTGCTCGTTGCTCTGCAGTCCAGCTCGACACGGCCTCCTAACGATGAATTAATCATCAAGTTTCCTCCATTTACATGTTCCCGCATCAATTCCAGTTCAATAAATAGTAAAAAAATAATCCTTTCGGCTTCATGATTTCTTTAAAATTTTGAGATGCTTTGTCGCACTTTAAACAAGTGCAAATCTGTGCCTCCGCACCATTAAAAAACAGGTACGTCAAGGTTCAAGAGGTCAGGTTAAAAAGACTTTTCCCCGGGAGGCCTCGGCCCCGTCCCTTTTCTCCCTTTGCTCTCTCAGGAGGGCACAGCGTCCGGCTTTTAGGGCTCAAAGAGGAAGTGGAGGATGAAGGCAGGCCTCGGAGTGAAGTGGCATTAAAGGTGAGCTCCGTGGGTGGGGTTTTGCGCCTAGCACTCGGCGTCCACGCTGTGAACGGTGACTGCCGCCTGCAGGTGGTGTGTGTGCGTGTGCAGCGGGTGGCGTGTGTGGGTGTGCCGGTGCGGGTAGAGCTTGTGGCTGAGTAGTGCAGCGGTCTGGGGTGGGGTGTCCAGCTCCAGCTCCTCGTCATGGTTCCCCACGTCCACGCCTGCTGAGAGGGGCTCGCTGGTGCACGGCGGATTCTCGCTGTCCTCTTGAGGACTCATAGTGCTGTAACCTAAACACACACACACATACATACATACATACTCATATTATTATATAGTTTACACACACAGCTCATAGTGTTATAGCCTCAAAAATATTTGCTACAGTTCAGCTGGCACTATCAGGTTTCCTGCAGAAATGACTAGATTAATGAGAACACACTAATGAGAGATTCTTCCACATAATTAAGCATGACTTGGAGAACCTTCTCACACACCGGTAGACCTCATTAATTTAATCATGCCTCTAGTCTCACCCGGGTCTTAAGTGAAGCTTAAGAAACACAGCCTCACTTCTAACTTATTGTGCGTGTGTGTGTGTGTGTGTGAGGTAAATCTCAGCACACTACAACCACCAGTTGGGATGCTGTCCAGGAATTCAGCTCTAGCTCTTTTGGGGAAACTCTCTGATATGCTGGGAGGCGACTGAAATGATCTAAGCGACAGAATAAGAAATCGGGTTTTAATATCAGTCTGTTCATACCCAAGATGATTGTAAACTTCCTGCTGTAATCATAAAGAAGAAAGGAGTTGCTCCGGGTATGACATGACCTCGAGCAGCTTAAGATTCAGTTATTCGTCACATGTACCCTACAGCACAGTGGAATAATTATTTTTTTTTTTTCTAGTTATATAGGAAGCTGGGGTCAGAGCACCACGTTAGCCAGGATACAGCGTCCCCGGAGCACTTGCTCAAGGGCTCAACACTGGCAACTTGGCGTTGCACCGCCGCCCTTCCGATCAGTAACTCGCAGCCTTTACCGTTTCAGCTACCCAGTAAAGTGAGACATTTTAAAAAGATGAAGTCACTGCAAGGCAAACAGGAAAAACAACTCCACGGCTAGATGATGCACCTGAGCTCTGAAGGAGACGACTAATCCCGGGTCACACAGGTTTGTAAAAATTCTAAAGGCAACAGTCGGTTAGATAGAGAGCTGCAGGCGGATATAAGAAGAGTGTGTTGGTGGTGCAGGACTGACTCACAGCTCGCTGCAAAAAAGCCAAATCGATTCGACCCCTTGAGCTGGATGAGTGAATAGCTAGTGGGAGGCGACCTTTGGCTGAGCTGTTTAAAAATACAGAAAAGTTCGCTCTCGCTGCTCTAGGCTCCCGTTTTCTGTTCTCTCTTTCGCTTACTGATATCCGCGTCTTTCTTTCGGCCCGCTCAACTCTTCCCCTCTCCGCGTTTTCAACCGAGTCTGTGTTTTTTTCTACAAAGTGAGCTACACAAAGGCTTGTACTAAGAGTGTTTTTTTTTTTTTTTGACTGCATGGCAAAATAAGACCTGGCTGTAGCAGGAGGAAATACTTTTATACCAGTGTGAGGAAAGTGGAGCAGACAACAGTGACTAGTTTTACTGTTTAATGGGTAAAAACATTACTATACTTCCACATGGACAAAATCCTACTATTAAACTCGTCTTCGCTCACATATTTGCTGTCAATATCTACTGTAGTACTTTTTTTTTCCCTGATTTATTTTAAAAATTAGCTCTGGGCTTGTTGGTGGATATGTTTAGAATAACCCTGTGAGGAGTTCTGCATCTCTCCTAAACTAGAATGACATAGAATACTATTATAGGACAGGGAACAGAATAAGGCAAGAGAAGTAAAATGTACAATATGCAGTAATAATATACTAGCTGTAAACACTCGCTCCTTTAACTGTGTCTCTTTTTTCTCTCTCTCAAGACGTTAAATAAAGCAAAAAAAAACAAAAAACGTTAACCATAGAAAAAGAAAAAAAAACACACACAGAGTGAAAACATCCAACTGACTTAAAAAAGCACTGACACTGGAGACTCCTTACAAAAAAATTTAAGCAAGTGTGTTCTCACAGAAATCTTCACCATATCTAAGAGAACATTTTTATCTGCGTATAGGGAATGTTATTCCTCTACTCGTTCCCTGTGTAGTCTGTTACTAAAAACAATAAGAAATGAAAAATGAGAAGAATAATACACTGCTTAGCCAAAAGAAATCACAATTTCAGAACGGACAAATTGTTGGGCTGCATCAAGCAAAGAAAACAACTAAGGAGATCTGAAATTATTGGAACAGTGTGGGTTAAAACATTATTAAAACCTGGAAAGACTGTGCTGAACTGTGCAAAAAAAGAAATTAAGTATGGAGATCACTTAAACACTTGAAGTTGCAGGATTGAAAAAAAAACTAACAGTAAAAACAATAGCTAGGTTTAATAATAAAAGTAAGAGCATTCACAAACTCACAGGATTGGGACTAAACAGCTGTGCAGCCATAAGAAAATCACCTTGTTAGTGAGACAAATTTAAAAAAAAAGGCTTGAATTTGGTGGGAAGCAAAATAATTTGGACTTTGGACCAATGGGAAAAAAGGTCATGTGGTCTGATGAGTTCAGATTGAGCCTATTCCAGAGTGATGGGTGCGTCAGGGTAAGAAGGGAAGCGTATGAAACGATCATGCATAGTGTCCACTGTACAAGCCTCTGGAGACAGTATTATGATCTGAGGTTGTTTCAGTTGGTCAGGTCTAGACTCAGGAACATCATATGACAATAGAATGAAGAATAAAGTCAGCTGATGACCTGAATGTACTGAATGACCAGGTTACCACATCAATGGAGTTTTATACCCTGGTGGCAGCACAGACATATTCCAGGACTCAGATGGTGAGAGAGTGGTTCTGGGAGCATGAGGAATCATTTTCACACATGAACTGGCCAACACATTGTGTGCTGTAATCAAAGCTAAAGGTGACCGAATGAAATCTTAGAGTGTGGGTTTTTTTTTGTATAATCCTACGTATAAATAGAGCATTAACCTGGACTGTGGTACAAATACATTTCTGGTTAAACAGCATAATAATCTGTATTGGAAATAATTCCCACCAAGTCACTTACCGTGATCACTCTCTGTTCCTGATCGGCCCCAGTAGCGTCTCCTGCGCTCAGGACTGTGTGTGTGCCTCTCAATGACCGCAGCGATGAAACGCGTGTTACTGACTGTAAATACATTTGGAAGAAATACGTGAAACGCCACATTCTGGTGCTAAACCTGATGTCCACAAATGTCCCTATCAAACATTTGAAGATGTAAAATACTGAATACTGTAAAGACAGCTGAGAATAAAGCTCCTACTTATTCCTCTGTCTTCATGACTGTCATCATCCCTTTCATCACGCTCGTTGTCCAAGTTAGACATCCGCACTGACATTTCTGTGGATTAAGCAGTAGCAAGAGAGACAGTAAGCAAGGAGAAAGTGCACTTATGAACAGATTGCTCTTCCGCAAGATGAAACTCGCAGGGTTTGATCGCCTTTGCATCATTTCTTTCTTTCCTTTTGCAATTTCTTGTCTTTACACAGTGTCAATAAAGTTCTTGTTCATTTTCATACACGACAGATGACGCTTTATCTCATTGGCTGGTTAAATTACAGACTGCTAGAGTGACATAACATGCAATTATGAAAGCTTAGAACAAGAGCAATTAAAATCACAATTAGATCGATCATAAACGCTGCACAGAGATTGTGTATTTTATTGCATTTTTATTGTCTTCCTGCAAAATAAGATTTACAGACACAATAACAAACCTGTGACTAAGTAAAGCGTAGGTGCAGAGGGAGTCGCCTCATTAAACGACTCTAATTTCTTCCAGTCTCGTTAATCTCTTTATATTAGACTTGGCTGAAATGGTCATGGGGTCTAATTTAAAATGGTTGCTGAGTAAAAAGGCCAGCTTCGGTTAGCTTGATAACTTTTTATGCATGTTTTAAATCTTTCCACTTTCCACCCTCCTGGATCAGCTAGTAAAATTCTCCATGTTTTCTTTCATGCTTCAAGGATGGAGTACACTTGAACACCTCTTGCCCATAAATAAACCTAGTAGCAGAATGTAAGGAGCTACTGTAGCTACTGTAAAGGATTTTTGGTGCTGGAAATCCATTTATATCATGCAACTTCCTCGTCGCCATGCGGTGTGCAGTTCATGGTTGCTTAGCAACGGCAGATGCCACTGGAGCACAAACACCCGAGCGCTTTGGAAGAAGGAGAAAACGGCACAGCTGGCATTTTACACGTGTTTTTAGACATGACATTTGAACGGACCCTTAGGACATCATGTAACTTTTACTTCAAAATCATTTTGATAATACACTGTCCTTTTGTGTCGTAGTTTAGGGTAGGTTTGTTTAATCAGTTTATTCAGACGTTGAAAAAAAAAAAAAATACACCTTTAGGCATGAAAATCATTCAATGAAAATATTTCTATTGTATTTTTCCCCTAAAACACCTGTAAACGTTTTAATGTTAAAAGCTGGAGCTGTTTAGGTTCACAAGAAACATGCACTTTTGCACTAATCTGTAAGGTATTTTAAGTCTTTCGACATTTGTTTGCTTTAAATTTAGAGTTGGTTTGATTTATTCATCTGATTGCAGTCAAACAGTGGCATTTTTCAGATAGGTTTGAATGTATTTTCTCTCTGAGGTCCTTAGACATGAATGTACGTTGCTTGTAAGTTATAATATTTGCTCATCACCAATGGTTCCAGACTTGGCCATGAATAAAAATCTAATTTGGATCTTTGGGAAGGGTTTTACATAACACACCATGTTAGAATGTGGAAACCTGTAAAAATCTGTGTTGGGCCACTGTGAGCTGTTGCAAGAAAAACGTTATGGTTGAAATCGAGCATTTTCTATTCACAAGTAACTGTATATAAATCCAATGAAAATATTTAAACTTGGACCTAAAACTGTGATATCCTGAGTGTTAAAAGTACAACTCTTGCATGACCTTATAATCTGCAAATTGCAATTTGCAACCTTACAATGGTGCAATTATGAATCCAAATACATGCGCTCACAGATACCATGCGGTTACACCCCCCGCCAAAAAACACACATTTATTAAATAATTATTCTGTGGAATTATTCTGAAAAAAAAAGTCTAGCTACTTGTGTATACAGTACACAAGTATGAACTGAAAGTGAATAGGTATGAACCTATGTACATACGACTAATAATAATAAATCATTATTTTGGCACTGTATTCACGTGAAATTACTTTGCACATTAAATTAACTGCACGACAGGCAAAATTGCCCAAAAGTCCAGAGATCAGAGCCAACTGGAATATACTGTATAAAAAGAAATATCTATGTATTGTTTTTTTTATTGGTTGTTCTTGAACATCAATTTAATATTGGGTTGTTTTTTTTTATTTGAAACTTCTGCATTGTCTAAGAAATATCACTACCGTTTGTGTACATTTTGTACCAAGTGCTTTTGAAAGCATTTTATTTTTCCTCGACGCTCCTTCCGGCCTTTGTGTGGGTGTACGTGTGTTTATCCAATCAGACTCACCCTGCGCTGCCAAAGGTGACATGTGCTGATGGCTGCGCCGGTGGATCTGGTGCCTGTAGGCGTACACGACCAAAACCAACACCATGATGCAGCCCATAATGCCGCCTGCTACTGGACCCACGGGTGCGCTCTTGATCATGTTAAGAGACGCCACCTCTTCATCTGCAAAAAAGATGGCAGGAAAAAGAAAAGGTCCAAAGGTTAGGCAGTATAAATGTGCGCTTGTGGAATTTTCCATTCCAAAATGGAGACCAAAAGCATATACAGTGGAACCGAGCATAATTCGTTCCGGAAGCGGGCTCGTATTCCAAAACACTCGTAAATCAAATTTTCCCATAAGAAATAAGGGAAATTCTAATTATTCGTACCACAGCCCAAAAAATAAATACATAAAAATAATTAACACAAAATATAAAGTAAAAATAAAAACAAATTAACCACTTTACCTTTAAAAAAAAAGTAAAAATAAATCCCGACAGATAAGCGTTTATGCGCGCAGGCGCTGTGTGTGTGTGTGTGTGTGTGTGTGTGTGAGAAGAAAGAGGAGGAACCTCTTCTCATCTTACTCAGTAAACCTTTCTCCTCTCTTATTTGAATTTCACACACACACATTAACAGAAAGACTGTTTTGTCGGAAGAATTAGCAAGGAATTTCGCTAATGACACTTTCGTGAGCGCATACTAACCGAATCACTGCTGTAAAGTAAAACTAAAACAAATGAACCTGCACTTTACCTTTAAAAAGAATCGCGACAGAGCAGTGTTTCTGTGTAGAGCAGAGTGTGTG
>JAOVVA010000017.1:20927003-20945154 GCA_028565275.1 Leiocassis micropogon
GACACACACGCGCACGCACACCCGCAAGAGGACACACACGCGCGCATACACACCCGCAAGAGGACACACACACGCACACACACCCGCAAGAGGACACACACACGCACACACACCTGCAAGAGGACACACAAACACCCCCCTCCTCCTGCAAAAGGACACAAACACACACCTGCAAGAAGACACTCACAAACACACTCACCCCTGCAAGAGAACACACACGCACAACACCAAGAGCACAAACACTGAAGAATGCTTACAAAGCAAAACCCAGCTTGGCCTTCAACGCACAGGAAGAGCGCACACACACACACACACACACACACACACACACACACACACACACACACACACACAAACAAACATCAGGAAGGCCATAAATACACTAATAGTGAGAGCATAGACATTAAAATCCCTGAAGAAGTGTCTCTCTAAAAGGGGACGTCAGGTATCCTGTTTAAAACTGTTGCCATAGAAGCAGGTGGAATTGAGCAGCAGCATAGCGGCCAGGTGGAAGTGAACATTCTCTGTGTGTGTGTGTGTGTGTGTGCGTGTGCATGTATATGCACACGTCACACTCACCTGAATTGAGGTCTCGTCCGGGGTTGAAAGCTCGGCTGTTGACGTTGGGGGACAGTCGATCGCAGCTAATGGTTTTTGACACATTTGTGTTAAAATTTCCATCAAACCTGCAAACAAACAAAAATAAACATATTTCGGGTTAATTCTGTCTCGTTCTAGGGTTAGAATGAGTCTTCTCTCAATTAACCTCTTCAGCTGCATCTCTAAACACCAGGGTTTCTGGGGTTTCTATTAAAGTGGCCAGTGAGGATCATTTGCGCATGATAGAAGATACACGCTGCACATCTGTCCTAACATTCCTCAGCTCGACGAAATCAGCCGTTAGCCTTGAAGGACACATACACAGGCTAAGAGTGTTACATAAATCCTGTATAAGAATCTCTCTCAGCTGTAAGTGAGAATGTTTATTCACACCAAACTGGCTGCATGTGTGTGTGTGTGTGTGTGTGGATAGAGAGAGAGATGGTGTTTCACAGCTGTCCCTCATTATGGTGCTCATCTAATGGAGGACTTGTCTCCAAAGAGTTCAGTGTCGTCATCTAATCTGTGTGGCTCCGGTCTCCTCCAGTCTCCTCCGGCCACCACGCGCCCTCCTGCCACCTTTGATGACCACCCCTCTCTAAAAACCACCGTAATCCACCCCTCTGCCCTAGTTCGCCCTCCTCACTCTCTCTTGTCCTCCAGCTCCCCACCCCTCCCACCCGGCTGCCTCGTGATTGACGGCTGCTGTGATGTGCAAAGCGCTTTGAACTTCAGACATTTAATTCCCACCAGCCTCTCGTCATTAGAATTCTCCTTCAGTACACTTTTTACAAGTAGCGTGCTAGGCAAATGTGCTAGATAATAAAAGAAAGAAAGGGAAAAAAAAAAGAAAATACATTTGCAAACACTTTGAATTGAACATCAGAAAAGAGCGGAGAGGAGGCGGAGGCCGCGAGGACGCCGGAGCAACAGACACGTGCTGAGACAGACCGACTGAGAGCACTCCACTTCCTCCTCAAACACTGATTTAAGCTCGATGTGCAAATGAGGGTCTAAATAAGACCTGCAAGACAGCAAGCACTGAAAATTAATTTTTAAAAATCTAGCCGTAGCTAAACTGAGAAAACAATATCGGATACATATGGATCGTTTTTATGCTGAATATTATAGATTTTATTATTTTTCCTGAAATAGTATAGTATCCATTTATAACTGTAAAGGAAAAAGTCATAGCAAATCACTATTATAAATAAACTAACTGTAGTGAAACATTCACATCCCCAACCAGGGCAGGAGGATTAAAAAAAAAAAAAAAAAATTTTTTTGATTATCCTGTTCTTGTCACTGCTATTCATGGCGAGGAGTCCAAATGAGGAAAATTGACTCATATTCTCCAGCAAGCTCAGTAAAACCTAACAGCTGTTTTACTTATAGTACTGTGCAAAAGTCATACAAAAATATGGCATAAAGCAAAAGATGCTTTTGAAAACATATCTGCATAAAAGAAACTTCTATAAAGAGCAATAAAGAGTAATAAAATAAACAGTCAATATTTGGAGTGAAAACTCATTGTTTAAATCAGGAGTTTTAAACACAGATTTGTTCAGTTTTATAAGAAAACAGCTGTTAGGTTTTACTGAGCTTGCTGGAGAATATGAGTTCTTCTGGTAACTTTGTCACACTCGCTCCTTTATATTTTTATGCAAATCCCAGGAGTGTACATTAAGTTTTTTGTTTTCATCTGAAAACTGGTCTGTCTTGTACTATATATTTTTTCTTTACAGCCATCCATATATTCTCCTGTAAGGTTATTTATTTATTCATTTTTAAGTTACATATGGAAATACTGAATGATTTTGTACATAATTACGCAGACATGATAAACAAATATAACAAAATTGGTACAGCATATAATATGGTGCCTAAGACTTTTGCACAATACTGTACATACTTCTTAAATAACCCTTACCCTTTCAAACCCTGAAGCACCAACTGTGTTTCCCCTCAGGATCTCCAGCAGCAGGTGTGCATCAGGGTTTTCCCACTGCACACTCTTACACAGACACCGGATCTCAGACGTAAAGATCACCAGAGCCTGATCCCCCACTGGACGTGTCTCAGACACACTTCCACCTTCATTTAGCAGCACTTGCTTTGGAAGGTGATACGATCAGGTGGCCTGGGGCTGCACTCCAGTGCTAATATAAAGCTCTTACCTCCCTGGAGATAAGATCCGTACAGCACTGCCCTACTCTCAGTCCTCATCCATCAGACTGATGGGTCATTAGCGCCCCAGCATCCAGAGAATAAAAAGAGGCAGGAAATATGGCCTAAGAAAAAGACATGTGACCCGAGTATACCACACACTGACCGCCATGCTGCTGTATCACCGGGTCAGTGCTTACAGAGACAGAACGTGGATTATCAACTGACGACAGGGCAGAGGAGAGAGAAAACTGGAATGCTGTGCATCTAGAAAAGTTGGGCTTCATTAAACACTGAATAACTTTAACTAGTACCATATTGCAGTTTGGGTCAGAGAGAGAGAGAGAGAGACATTAATGTGCTGTCCTGTCTCCGTTTTAAGTTGGAACCACCAAAACGTCTTGTGATTCTATTTATTACCGAGAGGCGCCAGGCTGAGGGTCTGGAATGTTGGTAAACAAGCATTTTTATGTGGACATGTAAAACATGGCATTGTATGAAACCAGAAAACACAACGCCAATGTCCAAGTAATTCAGCAATAACATTCCAGTAATCTGAATCGGCTGATACCGATCGCTGATCATGGATGTCCAGGGGTTATCGCGATCTGCCATTTAAAGTCTTCTGTTTATTGTGCGCCATTGTTTATGGATGAATTTACTATTTATAACTGTAAAAAAACAACTAATATTCCAAACAGCAGTGTATAAACATAATTACGGTCTGAAAAAGTATCATAAATGTAAAACTTTAACAGTGAAACCTCAGATTGCGAGTAATGCGGTTTGCGAGTGATCCGCAAAACAAAGAGCAAAGATTTTAAAGAAATTTTAATAAATTATTACAGGTAAAAAGTAATCAGATTACTAATTACGTTACTTTTAAGTTACTTTGAAAACATCTGTCACAGCGTGCGCCTGTGATGTGTGTGCGCCTCAACCTGTTGTCGCTCCTCGCTCACTCCGTAGGCTCCCTACGTAGGCGCCCCCCCCCCCTTCTGCAGGGGTGAAGAGTGAACCTGTTACATCAAATGTAAAACTACAAAGCTCTCTGACGATTGATTAAAGCGCATGCTCGTTAACTAATGCTGCCACGCAAAGCGTGATTTTTTTAATGCATTTGTAACGCTAGTAACGTAATGTTATTGACATTGGGAACTAATCAAATTACATGCATTTATACATGCAGTTATACCCAACTCTGGCCATGGCAACTCATTAGTAAGCAGTGAGGACAGGCATTTCTTACAAATATCAGGATTTCTGCATTTTTAAGAGACAGTCTATTCCTCTTATTTCCTCGTGTGTGTGCTGAATAGTCGCTCACTGTCAGCCCGCATGCATGGAGCGGTAAAGGAAACCCGGGCTGCCTCGGCAAGAGCTGGGAACTGCTCTTTATTTCTCTCTGCAGTATTATTTTTTATGATAATGTTTTTTTTTGTTTTTTGTTTTTTAAGTGTTTTTACTCCCTGCAGAGCAAGGCTCGAGCTTTATGAGGGCTTCTGCTTCACTGAGGGTCGACGTACTGTAGAAGATTTGGCTCCTCTCTTCATACTTAAATTATTCAGATATTGTTAAGTAACAAATATGGTTTGTTGCGTTAAAGCTTTTGGCAGATCCCATGTGGTTTTGTTTTAGTATTTATCTATCCAACACTTAATGTCTTTTATAGAGACTTGGTAATATTCCCAGACTGGCGACGACATGTTGACGTGGCCGTCGACTCGTGTACGTATTTTGCTTCCTCACAATAGTATCGGTTTATGTGATCAGCCAGCTGAGAAACAACCGATCTGTAAAAATGAAGTGATTATCCGTCGATTTCGATCGGAGCACCGATATTTAGTGCAGTTGGTGATGTTATAAAACAGACTCAGTCTTAATGCTGAACGATGCTAACGTATGCAAAGTATTATTGCAATAGAGCATGCAAAGTTATCACTCAGCATCAGGACTCACTATGTTAACATCAGTGATGAATAAAAGGTGTCTGTTGTGGCATACGGCAGTCACGGTAGGGTGGCAAGAGTGAGCTTGGGTTGGCAGGAGGACCTGAAACGCTTCCAATCCTAGCAGTGTGACAGTTCATGCAGTACGCCGGTCATAAATTTTCTTAAGGTATGAGAACAGCAATGCGAAGAAATAACATAACCCTGTGTGTATTTTCACAACCACTAACAACGTAATGTTCATCCAGAGGTTTCCTTAAAATTTTTTTTTAAAAAAAACCTCAAATTTCATTTTTTATATTTTTGCTGTAATTGGATTCTAAAGGACAATATACAGTAGTGTGCAAAAGTCTTGAGCCCCCTCATTTCTTTATATTTTGCTCAAGACTACTGCACTGTACTGTAAATTTAGCCTTTAGTTTGGTTTTGCTTTTAAATCAACAGGGAACCAAAAATTTATGTCACAGTATAAACAGATTATTTTATACCGTGATATTCATTTTTAATGCCATAGTACAAATCGCAGTACTAAATTGCTAAATATTTATAAATACATGTCTCTTTTTGAAGGTAATTATATAGTTTTATTTGTTAGTTACTGACTTGTTGGTTTGTTTTTACTGACAATTTAAAATCACTTAATATTTTGTATCATTTTTATTATTTTCTATTCTATAACAATAATAATAATAATAATTATATATTTAATGATAGTGTTTAAAATGAAATTAGGCAATATTGTCATGAAGTGACTTTGCACTGTCTAAGAAAGTTGTTTTAAATGAACCTAGTATAAATCAGGAAGAAATAAAAAATCTATTATAAAATGAATCAGATAAGGGAATGCACGGCCGTTTGGGGGGGCTCATTTCTCAATCGTTTTGGGGAAGATCACATGGTTATTTGGGGACAGTGGCATGGCTGGATAAGTGAAGCAGCAGCAGCAGCAATCACTGGGATGAGCACTGAATGATTAAAAGCATTCTTTACATTTTCAGCTGAGCTCAGGCTGGACAAGTAGCAGGCACATGATATCGATACAGCGTCCAACACTTGGCTTTTTTTTTTCCGTGAGGGCAGAAATGGCACATGGAAGAACGCGGATGAAGGATAACCTGCCCACGGGACTGTTCACATCATCGCATGGTTCTGATCCCATGGCTGCTTGGAATGGTTCATGCCATGCTTCCATTCTAGCACCAGTGAAAACAGACCAAGAATCATCGTTTTTAAGAAACCACCACCACACGCTCCAAAACGGTTGGCCTAAATGCCCGAAGAGAAGCAAAACATTCCCTCCCTTTAAAATCAGGCACTGATCTATATCTTTTCTGCCAACTTTTCTTTTAAATATAATACTTAAAATAGTTTGCATTAATTTTCCTCATAGGGTGAAAAACCCCTCTGTAATTTAGGGGGATTTAGTAAAACTCTGTGCACTACAACTGGGATTATCTGTCATTATTTAAAGTATATTGGAGATCAGAAATATTTCAAATTTTGGTATAAATCAACACGGCTCGGTTACCTCTCAAGTATAGTTTATGGTTAAATAAATGTCACAGTCATATCCAGTACAAATTCACCTCCAACCCACAAGTGAAGGCCCGCAGTGCTGGTTCTGCTTCTCTATCGCTGCTCGGGGAGAATTTTCCAAAACTGTCACAGTGAGAACTGCAAATTTTCACAAAGTGGTCCAAGAGTCTGGGAGTGTTTATGGAAAGCCTTTGAAGTTTTAGGAGCAATGTGCTATCAGACAGCTCAGTCTCACAAATCAGGCAATTCTCTCTCTCTCTCTCTCTCCACACACACTCACACTCACACACGCCCTGAGGTTTCAGAATATATGGGAAATGAAATTCTCAGGAATGGTACCATCAGGTTTCTGATCCGATTCCCAAACTTGAAACTATCACATTATAAAGGACTTGATAGAAAGTGAGCTTCTAAGCTTTATACGCTTCTGTAGCCAAAAACGTCAAGATCTCAGAACCATGAAAACTGGAATCTGATTGGCTCTCCACATTTCTGTGAAACAAACTTTGAAACAGTGCAACACAATAAGCTTTACTAGTCATGGGATATAGTCACTGCAGTGAAAAATGGTTTGGTTCATGGCATTCAATTTAAAAATGTTATTCAAGAGTTCAGTTTAAAATTTTTCCATAACCTGGAAAAGGTCTTCGGTTGGCCTTTTATTTTTTAAAATGTCAGTCAAATATCATTGGCTAAGGTTGGTGATGAGAAATACCAGACATTCTCTAGACTTAGTACTTATGAAACATAGATCCAGCAAAAACACACAATAAAAATGTACAAAAACTAAAATAGCTGTACTGACAATTGTCTCACAAAAAGACGTTTTATACTTCTTGAAATACTATTTTCCTCTTATATTTTCGATACTTTTTTGCTTGAGATTTTTTCTTGTTAACTTGTGCTCGGGCAACCAATCAAATTGAACTTTTTTATTTTATTTTTGCAAGCCTACTTTGAGACTCGAAAGATTTCAATTCAATTTAAAAAAAATGTTTTTAAAGCACCTTTTCAGAATCAATCCCTGATGACCAACCCCAGGGTGAGAGTGGAAGAGAAAAACTCCCTGAGACGGCAATAGGAAGAAACCTTGAGAGGAACCAGACTCAACAGGGAACCCATCCTCATTTGGGTGTGTTCCTCAAAACTGAAACCAACACAAGCTGACCGTTTGTGAGCTCCTACACTGGAAACTGATCCATCTCAAACATATCATCATATACAATACTGGGAATAAAACATGTACTGGGAATTAGTGATGGGAGTTAACTAATTGAAGATCGCTTACTAATCGATGAAACCGCACAGTTCAATACTTCTTGCATCCCATTCACTATTGCTACACCTCGGGTTCTTTACACATACATGGATCAATTAGGATTACTCACATAAGCACCTATTATAGAATATATTACTGTTACAAACATGACACAGCTGTTAAAGTACAAGTACACGGTCATTATATGCCACTAGTTATAGGACTGAAAAAAGAAAGAAAGAAAAAAGCAACATGAATATTAAGAATATGGAATGATTAAATTCAGTTGCTATTTTTCAGAATGGGTTGCTTTAAATGCACAGGAAAGCTATAACCGTCTATAATCTATGATCGTCCCATCAATACTGGAAATACAAAGCGTGTGTGAGTTGAAGTCAAATCTGTAATGGAGCAATGCTTTAAGATATGCAGCTTTTTCACCTCTTTCATCTAAAACTGAGTGTAGTGTGAAAAGTTCGGTGGTAAACACAGAGCAGAGAAGCCTCACTCATGGTGAACTCTGTGCTGTATGGGTGGGTGTGTTAGAAAGACCGGGAATGCTTTCAGAAACGGTTTATGGACCTGCTGTCGATTCATGAAAATTCTTTCTTGGCAGGAAAAAAAAAAAGTCCCATTCAGGATGTCATCAGAGATTACAGTAAAGAAACAGAGGGAGGCTCAGTGTGGGAAAGAAAATGCTTGATAAGGAGATGAAAGATGTGGCTAAAAAATGTCTGAATGAAAATGTGGAGAACAAAGTGAGAAAACAGCAGAAAGAGCGAGAGAGAGCGAGAGAGAGAGAGAGATAGCGAGAGAGAGAGAGAGAAAGAGAGAGAGAGAGCAATGGCATGAGATTTAAGAGATAACTGGAAACTCTGCAAGCTGCTACCATTGAGATTAAACTTGAAAGCACTGAGCATCTCGTCTCGATTTGAACCGCGCCTCTGTGTTCGAGCTTCCTCTAGAGATAGGACGCTCCTGACATTTAAACACACGATAGTGTGTGTGTGTGTCTCAAATAACTCTAAAGCTCAAAATCTGTCTGTCCAATTACAGCTCTAAACGTTTTAACACACAGTGATAAACAACACTAAATTAGTCCATTTGCATGGGTTACCTCAAACCAAAACAAATGACAGGATCATGTGAAATGCCCTTGTTAATGAGCAACAGTAATAATTGTCAATAAAAGATCCTCAAAAAGCATGAAGAGTGTGTGTGTGTGTGTGTGTGTGTGGAACTAGAGCAGAAACAACTCCTCGAGAACTCGTCTCCTTTACTCACTCCATCATTGAGGGTGGGATGGAGCAGCAGTCCTGGATGTCTGTGAGCGGGGAAGTCAGATGGGCCGTGTACGACGCCTCCACCACCTGCTTGTTCCTGTTCACCACGTCCAGGTAACGGTTAAACTTCTCCCGGATCTTCTTCGCCAACTGAAAACAACAACATGAACTAAAATGAGCAGACGCAATGAGCGGAAAAACATTCACACTCGGCATCATGTTATGAAATGATATCTCAAGTCAAAGAGTTCTTTATAATAAATTCATTATACACATTAATTAATTGAGGATGTAATACGTAAGCTTTAGGGACAAACTTTATTCAAACAACAACCATGAGGAACGTGGTCATTTATTGCTAACTGGGCAAACAGAATATTAGTCCAAACTCAGCTATACCCGTCTCACTGTCCTACTGATCCCATGGTTCTGTGCGCGACCTCCAGACTAACCGCCAGTCTTTACAGTGATCATGTTTTCCATTATTAATAATTATTAAAAACTAATTGTGCCACAATTTCAGTAGGTAGCTCCTCCGTTTCGTTTTCTTCATCACCCAAAGAAAACATGCAGATTTTTTTTTTCCTCCTTCTGGAGTGACACTGCAAATCGTTTACTTTAGCAAGAAGGCACTTGTTTTCAACACAGAACGCTGACTTCCAAAAACCCTTGATAGGTTTATCATGTTCTGCAGCGGCTTGCTTTGTTTCCAGCACTTTTGCATTAACTGTGGATAGCTTCAGGTCAATGACGGGAAAGCTGATAATGCACTCTTTTCATTTTTATCTTTTCATTTAGTCTACTTTGTTTGGTTTCGGCATAGCGTTCCAGCAGCGTTCTAAGGAAGAAGCTGACGGTGTGTTTAATATGTCAGTGAACATGCCTATAAGCACATAAATCTATTTCAAACAAGTCTGCAAGTGAAACATGTCCTTCCCATAAAGAGTGGAGAAGAGTGGAGTTCATGGACGAATGTTTTTGGTAAATGACCAAAAATAAATAAATAAATAAATAAATAAAATGTCTGGGGTCTAATCACCCAAACCCACTCACTCACCATCGATCCCTCTTCCACCAAAGCGGTGCTGATATTCAATATAACATGCCCTTGTGTGATATTTGCTTAAATGTATACACGCAAACATACACAGAAGTGGGATTCAAAGCAAACCAGGACTTTTGACTGTGCAGAATAACAGAACACAGCATTTCTCTATTTAACCCTTGCTACATTAAAGCACTTATCCCAGAGTTCCACTAGTGCTTGCAGAAAATTCTCTCACTATGCCCTTCCCATGATCGGGCTGCCTGCTACACATCTGAAACCCTGGCCTACCAAGAATTCCTTTAATGGCCCAAACATGTGGAAATGGTTCAGAGGGAGATCAGGACTGTACGGGTGTATAGCAATAACTCCCAGCCCGGTTCTTGTAATGTGCAAGTGGAGTTGGTGAATGATTGTATGTCCAGTTCCCACAGACTGTCTCTTCCACAAGGTGGTGATGATCTTCGAGCTATCTGCTGATTTTCAAGGATCAGGCGTTAAACTCGCTGAATGTTCGCAGGAACGCCTGCAGTGGGCTCCGAGTGGGATCATCATTCACATGAGTGTCATTTCTTCAGTAAGATGGCTGCACCAGTCAAATGATTTGCTGCATGCAAGAGTCTCATCACCGACTTCTGTAAATGTCAATTGGTTTTACGCCTCCATTCAAGAAATGGCATTAGTCCCGGTTTGACTTGAACACCCTTGCAGTTTCATATAATATACAGAAGGAAAAAAAAAGAAATAATAATAATAATAATAATAATAAGCAGACACTTAGTTCCTGTTTGGTTTCGAAAAATGGCATTCAAGTCAATCTGGGACAAAGTGTTCAATTAATTAATTAATTTTTAGCAGTAAATCAATAGTAGTATCAATACAAAACTGACAGAAAGAACGGGGAAACAAGCCTGGGCTCCTAGACCTAGAAGGGTGTGGCTTCATGCCAATTCAAACTCTTCTTCACCTTGTTACTGGAACTAAGCTCACATTGATTTGTCTATGAATATTAAACCTTTACCACCACCACATAAAAGAATGGCAAACACTAAAAGCTCTACAGCGGACTCAAATAAAAATAATAAAAAAAAGCTTCAACACAATTATGAATATCTATTTGGGATCCATAAATAACGTGATAACGTAAAAGAGAAGCAGCACAGGCAGCAGTCCAGATTACTTGTTTCATTAAAGCTGCGGGTGAAGTGAGTGATTAATGTGCTTCCCCAGACTGGGCCTACATCAAAGCGAGCAAGCGTCAACCGCAGAGACTAAAAAATCACTCGGAATTAGACATGCACTGCGAGTATAACCTACGCTCCACATGGCAGATAAATGACTGGAGGGAAAAGATGTGTGAGGTGCAGATGAGTTTTCAGATCAGTGTGAGAACTTCGGCGTGACTCCCGCGTGAGGGTTTAATGCTGAAATAACCGCATGTCTATGAACTCTGGTTTATTTATCCAGCAAGAAGTTCCCGGAGGGAAATTAAGAGCTCGAGCAGTACTGGCTCGGCAATAAGGGTTCCCCCAGGTGTTGAACATAAATTACGCGCGCACCAGCGTTTTTCATTCAACGCCGGCTCATTTAGCAAAGCGGCAATGCACAAGAGCACTGTTGGGATCCTCGCACGCACAAAAAAAAAAAGAAGAAAAAAAAAAAGACATCAACCACATCACAAATCATGCACACACACGCCAAACACAACACTGCCTTACACCTAATACCCTATAATAGCTGCAACATGACAATCAACCCACCTCATTTGTCCCGAAAAAAAAAAAAGACGTGCAACAAAAACACAGATGCTGTTAAGGATATGGAGAAAAAGCCCATGACCCATTCACCTTGTGCACCTCAGCTACAGCTTGGCAATTAGAGGTAAAGCTGGCGCACTGCTCGACCAAAAATAACATGAGGAAAAGGAAAAGGTCTACGTGTGGCCCGGTATCAGGAATAACAAAAGGAGATCCAGACTGAGCAAATCCAAACATGCATAATGAAACCAGGTCGATTGTAACAGACTTGAGAACTGATGAATAAGGTAAAATCTACAAGCAATAACAATTCTGTCATTGCATAAACTGATTTATGATTCCATGATTCTGCACGAGGCTAAAGTTTATACAAGGTTCTCCCTCAAAGCTTATAAAAGTGGAAGGGAGATCATAATGTGATCCACATAATGTGATCCACCTGTTAAATAAATACAAGAGCGAGTCAAAAAGCAAACGCACTTCGGTTATATTAAAACGTCTGTTAGCCGTGCTCATCAGTGCTTTCCGTTCAAGGCTACTGTCTCTTGCTGTGCAGGTGTGAATGTGTTCCATCAGTTCATTTGTAACTGCGGTATGAGCTAAATGGATAAAAGGATTTAGAGAATTATTACCAGTGATGAGACACAGATTCATCACTAAGAGTCTGAGAGTAAAAACGGTGTACAACAAAACGGAAACATCCTCAATCACAAGGAAGAAAAAGTTCAAAAGTCAACCATCAGCTGGAAAATAAATGTTTACAGTATTCTGGGATTCTCAAGGAGCAGCACTGGAACATTATCAGGCAAAACGTTCAACAATCAACAGTGCTCTTTACAGTGAGATGCATATTGAAGAGCGGAACTTCAGATTAAACGGAGAGGACTGCTATATACAAGGGCGCTGTGATCTCGCGTGACGATACACGTCTGCACACTTCAACCCACACTGTCGGCACTCTGTCCTTCCTATAATCCTGATCTCGCTCCAATGAACTTTCACCTGTTTGGTCCCCTAAAAGCAGCCCTACGAGGATGACGATTCACTTCTGAAGAAGAAGTGAAGATAGCGGTTCAATCGTGGTTCGTAGCTCAGCCTAAAACGTTTTTTAATGAAAGAACAGGAAAGCTTGTTGACCAAGTGTATTGAAAAGCAGGAAGATTATGTCGAAAATTCATGTCTTTTCTAAAAGTTAATTAAAACAAATTCTACAGCCAGAGTGCAGATCATTTTTGACTCACCTTCGAACATTAAAGAGAAACAACTCTTCACTCTATAAAGGAGAGAAACATTTAAAACAGCTTTAATTGGCTTCTTTTTCACACGAATGCGTCATGTCAGCTAAAACCGAAACCTGAATGTCACGGGTTCTTTTCAAAGCCAATGTTGTCCTTTTCATAAGTAGCATAAACGAGCAATTTCCTTGAATTATGGCTGTTTAAGCAATTTTCACCAATTGCCCCTTTCCTTTAAAGAGTTAAAACTGGTGTAATTGTGAACAGACAGAAAAAAGTGAACAGCACCTGTGTCTTTGACTATCTTTAAATCTGCCTCAAAGTAAATAAGGAAAAATGATTTACACAAAGCCAAATCTGATATCAGCCTTCACTCCAAATCAGTACGCCGTTCTGTTCCGTGTGCTGTAATGGCGTCTGCAGAAACCCTGATGATAACGAGGCTCTTTATAAAACAGAATTAATAAATAACTCTCTTTATGAAGTCGCATGAACAGGTGTTTGTCTTTCGCAGCAGAAACGTGCGACATATAGAAATCTGTGGGCCAGGATTAACGTGAGGCCTTTTAGTTCCTGCTGATTGTAGGTACTCTAAATCTATATACCTGGGTCACAACGCTGATGAGATCTTAGTTCTGACTGGTGGCTCTGACAATATTTCCAGCTGCACCAGTTTGATCTAATAACAATTCTCGTTCACAGGGATTTGCACAACAGACATTCCGCACATACGGCTTTAGATGATTTTCTCTATTTTCAGAGCTTTGGAACGCTCAGAGGTAAAGCTGTGACTAAGCTTTATGACATTCAGGAAAGTAGGGTTTGGCTTGTTTTGTTGACTTCACAATAAAAGAAAAATGGAGATTGTTAAGAAACGAATGTTTGCTGCTATTATGTTCGAGACAACAGGAACAATCTTGTTGTTGTGGATGCGCCACAACACTACAACACCCAGTCATTGATTTTTTTTTCCCGTAACAGGATATTCTACAGCATACAAAATGGCGACTGAAAAATAGACTATAAGAGAAAAATTGGTCAGAAACCGAATCTATAATATTCCTTGCTAAACATGACTATGTGGCCATAAAACGTTCGTGGACACACTTCCTCAAGCTGTGGACACAAAATTGGAAGCAAAGAACTGTCCAGAACGACTTTGAAACTTAGAAGCTCAAACATGTTACTGGTTTCTGAGGACATGCTCACTCTTCTCTTGCTATTGTTTCCCAGCTTACACAAAAATTAAGATTTAATGATTTGTACCTTACAGCACAGCGAAATGGTTTTTTTTTGCACATCCAAGTTACTAAGCTGGGGTCAGAGAGCAGGGTCAGTCTGGAAACAGGACCCCTGGAGCAGATAGGGGTAAGGAACCTTGCTCAAGAGCTTAACAGTGACAGCTTGGTGGTGCTAGGGCTTGAACCACCAACCTACCAATCACTAACCCAGAATCCTAACTGTCTGAGCCACCACTGCCCTGAGCACATCAACACACAGACATTAATCAGCCACATTTACATGATGCCTGCGACCATCACGGAGCAGCAGTATCACAGACTGCACTTACATTTCTAAATTCTTTTACATTTACATTTCAGCATTTGACAGACGCCCTTATTCGAAGTGATTTACATTTTTATCTCATTATACATCCAGGCAGTTGATGGTTAAGGGCCTACAGGGGGAACTTGGTGGAGATGGGGTTTAAACCTGGGACCTTCTGGACTGTAGCCCAACGCTGTCACTTTAGATTTTTATACAATATTTTTTTTTATTTATTGAAACACATATTCTGAATGAAGTATTCACGTTTAATGTCTTTATTGTTAATTCGCACAGGCTTAAACCGAACTACATCCGTGAAAAAATAAATAAATAAACACCAACTTCGCTCATTTTTATGTTTTATATAAAAATGTATATAAATTAACATTATTTTTAATTATCGACAGACTATTCACCTATCAAAATAGTTTTTAGTTGGAACCCGACACCTACATGACGCAAACTCCATGAAGACATGGTTCAAAGTGGAGGACTTCAACCCCTCTGAACACCTTTGAGATAAACTGCAACGCCGACTGCACCCTCACCTGATACCAGAGCTTGACGTCACTAAAAAAAATTCCCAAAAGAATGTTATAGCAGTCTATAAAGGAGACAGTGCAAAAAAGTACATGACCAGGTGTGCACAAACTTTTGGCCATCTTGTGGCGTTGGAAACCCGCCATGCGTCTGAAATGAAACATCACAGTCATAAGAACTGATATTTTTCACATAGGCCACTTTCAGAAATGACGAAAAAAAAGTGTAGCTGAAGTGACGATAGTAAAATAACTGCTGAAATCCCAGGTGCTTCGTGTCTGTGTCATTTCAGCAGGCCGACTGCTTTATCGTGTACTCCCAAAGCTCAGACATTAATGCACTGGTAGTAATTGAGGTGCCAGAACGCTCACAGTGCCAACAGACGACTTAATCTCTCACTAACAGACAGTAAACAGCTGCAAAAGTGCAACAGTATCACAGGAACAACTCGCTCACAGGGGGATTTTCCTGGCAAGGCAACGCGAGCAAAAAAAGAAAAGAAAGAAAAAAATAAATACACCCCATCTTGGTATATTCAAACTGGGTGTTTCCAACTGGAGTGTGCTGCAGGTAATTACACACTGTATACACACAGACTCTATAACATGCTCGAAGACAGGCAGACAAAGGCACATAGATAGACATGCGCTATATGTAGGTGCACTTACTTATTACAGACTTTTTTTTGTTCCACGTTCCATAGAACGCTGAAATATGGAGCCTGTTGAGACTTTATTATTTGCCAGGAACAGGCCATTCGTTCATTAATCAACTGTAAATAAGTCATCATTTGTATTAAATACTGTTGTTTTTTTTTTGTTATCCTTCCTGCGAAGCCAGAAGGAAAAATATAGAAATGTTGCATCAGATATTAACCATACTGTGCTAACACAGGGTGTAATTTCAATAACACTAAAATCACATACTCTGAAACATCTAAACAGTCATGTTGAATGAAAAGAGTTTTAAAAGAACTATAATTAAATGAAGACAATTTGAAGGGTTTGACTGCAAAAACATCTAAATTTTTTCCCCTCCAAAAGCATATAATATATTTGGTTTATGGCTCCTTAGAGCCACAAAGATGTTAAAAGCACAACTGACAAAATGCGTTTGTTTTGGTTATAACTTTTTTTTTTTTTTTAGCAAAACACTATACAATCACTTGCCCCAGTTTTGCCGAATGGATAAATCAGACTGCAGTTGTGTTTGTAGCTGTTTAGATATGCAACTTAGTGTCAACAATATGTTGAAATAAAAAAAAAATACAGCATGTAAAAGTCATGCTTTGATTGTGTTTTTGTAGCGAGTCATGTGGGGCAACCAATTGGAACAAGGAGAAAAGTGTTTTTTATCACAAAGAAATTTTAAAGCTCTTGAGAAACATCAAAAATGGTACAAAAACTTTTTACAGTTTACAGCATCATCATCCTCCTCCTCCTGTACCAGTTTCAGGTGAATAGAAGCCCATGACTGCTGGGGTAATTGCTGTGGCAGGAACAGATGGTACGTGTTCTTTTTCCTAGTTTCAACATTCTCCAAAGGTCCAGTGAACACACTTCGTTCATTCCCAGCAGCTGCTATTTTGCCTAGCTGGTAGTTTTCCTCGACTGATCACATGACAAATAAGCAGCGTGATTGGCTCTTTGTGTTTTGCTGTGTGCAATGTAGTCAGTTGTTTACTGTTTCAAAAACGTTTAGGCTCTAAGCTTCTTTTTAAAAAAAAAAAAAAAAAAAAAAGGATATGTAGATATTTTTAAATGAAAAGTTTCATTACAGACAATTTTTGCACACCAATAATTCGCCAGAATGTTTGAATGAATGTCTGAAAATGATGTTTACCGCATTTTAGGTTCAAACCTTTCTTTCACACATTATTATCTTTGGCAGTGTGGAAGTGATGGCTCAGATACAGCACAGAACCGCTTACTCTCATACAGAGCTTCAGTAGCTCCAGTGTTTCAGCACAGACAAACACAAAGTAAGCTTCAAAGCTAACCAGAGAGCCACTGTCGAATTTTAATTGGCATCCGCAGCCCCTGCAGACAAAACACACACACACACACACACACACACACAAAGAGAGGGAGAATTTACTCACCTGCTGCACCTCGGTCTCGCCGTTTGAAGTTTTCTCCGTGTACACAAAGGAGTTGAAAATTCTCTGTGGGGGCGAGAGGAAGAGATAAAGGCTCGGTGAGATGCGCTGCCAAGAAAACTGAGAAGCAGGACCGTTTTATTGAACTAGAATGAACTGGAATGAAATATGTGAATCAAATTTCCTGCCATCTGTAACCATGACTTTGCTTAGTTAGGTTTTTGTTTTTTTGTTTTTTTAACCACCAGATCAGTTCATCTTAATCCACATTTAGTAATGTCTTACTAAACCGAAAGGGACTTCAAGGCAATGCAGGAAACAATGAGCTCCAAATCTAGACGGAAAAAATGTGTATAACATCATCATATACAACAGTTAGTTCTGACCGAGCGATCTTATTGGACGAGATTGGACACTCCACGAATGCTGATGATGGATGGTAACATTACCAAGGACACCATTTGGTGCGTGACAAGTGATTATACACCCTACATAGTGCACTAGCTTTGTATTCAACACCGTTTGGGATTCAAAACCGGAACCCGGAAGTTAACAGAGCTGACATTAAGCGGGTTGAATGGAAATATAAAGAGAAACTTACAAGATTTACAGGACTATGTTTTATTCTTCTCACAACAAGAAATTTGGAACTACTTTTATCCCTGTTAATTACACCAACTGTCGGTCGCCAGCTCCACCAGGCGCGGAAGGCAAAATAACTGGTTAAATAAAAAAACAAATAATCTTTTTTTTATTAATTTATTGGGTTTTTTTCCCCAATTTTCTTCACAACTTTTTCCGTGTCCAATTCCTCCCCGTTACTAGGGAGCTCTCACATTAAGCTACTACTACCACTCAGTCGGGAGGGCCGGAGACTATCATGCTCTCTCTAGACCTCCAGCTGCGAGAGGTTACAGCATCACCCTGGAATCACTGCGCCACTCATCATAATTTGATAATAAATTGTGTTTGTGGAACTGTTGTGCAAAAGCAATATCACACTCGAAGTCATGCTGTTGTGCTGGATATTAGCATGGCTGTGATTCGGTGACCGCATTGACAGATTCATGTGTGTGTGTGTATATATTTATGTACGTGCATATATATATCTATGTATATATATATATATCTATGTA
>JAOVVA010000017.1:20948569-20967694 GCA_028565275.1 Leiocassis micropogon
AAAGTCCGGTATTAAATGCCATCAGGTACTCCTCATAAGTAGAAACATTTTAAAGTGAAGGCTTACTTTCCTTAAATTACAGCTGTTTAAGTCATTTTCACCAATTACACTTTCCTTTCAAAGCTTTACTATAATTGTGAACAGACAGAAAAGGTAAACAGCACTTGTGTCTAAAATTAGTAAAAGACTTGGTGCAAATAAAGAAAGTTTTAGGGTAAGCCAAGACTCTTCAGCTCTCATTTGTTGTGGTGGTTTGGACTAGCAGGAGGTGCAGCCAGGACTGAGAACAGATGAAAGCTGTGTTGAGTTCAGTTTCTTCAGGAGAGTGGTGAATATCACACTCCATCTCCATCACACCACACACCAACCTGAACACTGCAGTGTTAGTGCTGTTCTCACTGTGTCACCACTACAGCCACGCTGGCTACGGCCCAAACCACAGACAAATCGGGACTGACCCGGAGAACCGGCCCGGCTGAGCTCGGTTTTTAAAAGAATGGGAAGGAAAGAGGAGGGAAAGAAAAAAAGAATAAAGGAAAGGCAAATAAGAGAAAGTAGAGAGGGTGGAAGGAAGGAAATTAAAGAACGATTGAAAAAGAAGCTAATTACGCAAGGGAAAGGAAAGGGAAAAGAATGAAAATGGAGGAATGTAGAAAGAGAAGGGAAGAGGTGAAATGAAGAAAAGAACTGAGGGAACAAATGGGGAGGAAAACAAGCAAAAGGAAAGAAATAATAAAGGGAAAGAAATAAAGATTAAAAACTAACACTGTAGAAAAAGGAAAATAAAAATAAATAAATAATAGAAGGAAAGGAAGTGATGAAGGAAATGAAGGGGGAAAAAATTAAGAGATCTTGTGATCAAACCAAAGTAAGTGGAGGAACTGAGAAATAAAGGAAAGGAAACTATGGAAGGAAGGAGGGAAAAACTATGAATGGATGGATGGAAGGAAAAGGGAGAAATGAGAAAAATAATGTTGAGAAGGGTGCAAATAAGTAACGAGTAAATGACGGGCCCAAGCACCCTGTGCCATCGCCACCCCGGGTCCACCACACAACCTGTGTGTTATCTGAGCGTGTTAAAACCTACAAAAAGCCATCGTTTCCTTCCATCGTTTCCGGGTGCACCGCACAACTTGCACATTTCACACACTATATAGGGCTGATGCCATTTTTTGCCTTAAATATTTGTTGAGTGCGTTAGTGTGTGTGTTGAGTGTGACAATGTTAACATTTGCAGTGTGTGTATGTATGGGTGCGCATGTGCGCATGAGTGTGTACGTGTGTGTGTGTGTGTGTGTGTAAGATGTGTTTGTGTGTGTGTGTCTGAGTGTTAACATTTGTGATGTGTACGTGTGTTCAATAGGCCAATAGGAAAATGTTCAATAAGGAAAAAAAAAAAGCATCACGCTATGATGTTAATCAATGTGATGTCACTGTTCATTTTTCAGGGCAAGTTTAAGGCTTTATCACGGCTGATGCCGTCTGAGATATCAAAAATCCCACCGCAATTTTGCATCCTCAGTGTCTTTAGATCACATCGGCCCAGTTTGGTGGCGATCGTATAAATTCCTTAGAAGGAGTATTTCAAAATCCATCAGGTGCGTGAGTTGAGCCCACGACATGCAGTGCGAAAGTTGTTCTGCTCCTTGAGCTCTAAATGTGTACCGAGTTTCGTGTGCATATGTGCAAGTGTGTATAAGCTATGCAGCAAAATCTCATGTGGGGGCCCCTGAGGGCCCCGGGCCACGCGACTCTCAGGCATCCTAATGGCAGCAGATTCCAACCTGTCTGCCAATTTTCATGAGTTTTTGAGCATGTTAAGACCCCCAAAAAGGGTGGGGAAAAAAAAAATAATCCTTAGGAAAACAAGAGGTTCCTGTGCACCCTATAGTGTCCGGGCCTAATAAAGGAAATGGAAGGAAGGGGGAAAAGGAAAGGAAGAAGGAAGTAAAGAGGGAAGGAAGGAAACGAAATGAAAAGATCTTATTTGTATTTGTATTTAGTGTATTATAATACACTTATTATAAGTGGAGGGTTTTTTTTTTGTTTAGTTTTCAGGAAGAACAGCTGAACCACATCAACGATGTAACTACAAACTGAGAGAACTAAAAAAAAAAATCTATTTTTGCTGAGCATTCTGTCTTTTGTGCATGTGTGTGTGTGCGCGTGTGTGTGTATGAGAGAGAGGGGGAGAGATAATTAGACGGTTATAAGCCTCAACACTTACGGTTTTCTAATAGCAATGCTGAGAGACTGGCAGCTCAGAGTCGCTATTAGCTCTCGTATTGAACATCACACCCAGCGTCACCGCTATCAACCCGTCCACACAGGAGGCTGTTACTATATGGAAAACAGCTGGGGCCGAGTTTAATTCACTAATATATGATCTGAGATGGAACTCGTAGCTCTCTACTTAGTCTAAGTAACAACACAAAATCCACGAGTTCGGTGCCGAAATTTAGCTTAATTTTTGGATTTCTAAAATTTAAAGGAAATGAAGGATAGAAGGAAATAAGGAAGATAGGAAAGAAGAGAGAAAGTAAGAAAGGAAAAGAAAAATCAGCAAATAAAAGAAGGAAAGAAAGAACAAAATGTTCAGTATGACTGTATTTCAATCTTGTACTTTCATCAATTTAAACAAATGAATGAACGAACTCCTGTTCAGGGGATCTAAATCATTATACAGATGTTCAAAAGTCAAGACAGTTGTTTTTATGAGTACAGGAGCATTTCTTAAGCACAGCTTTTCAAATCTGTAGATATAATGCGGTAAGACAAAGATGATATTTGGAAATCCAAAACGGCAGAAAATACTGATGCATGGATTTAAGAAGCTTATGAGCAATCTGATACATATGCATGAGCAAAAGGGTCTGCTTTATGAATATTGATGCATGGTGGGCGGGGACATAAAAACAGGTCAGGAAAATGCTTTTAAATTATTACGAATACACCGGCATCATTTTCACAGTGAAATTACTGAAGATTTTAAAAGTGTATTTCCTGTTTTCTTCGACTGAATTCTTGCACGGTTTTAGTGCATGTCAGGGGTCATTTGATAGTCAGAAAGGCCCATTTACATTTAAAGCATTTGGCAGACGCCCTTACCCAGAGTGACTTGCGTTTTTTAATCGTGCATCTGAGCAACTTGGTGGTGCTGAGGTTTGAACCTGGAAGCTTCTGAACCATGTTCCAATGTCTTAACCACTGAGCTGCGAAATGCCCACCCCACCCAAAAAAAAACAACAACAACCACCCATTTACAAGCAATATATATATATAAAATACACCTCACAAAACGTCAAACAAGCTTGTAACTACTGTACCGTGCGACTATGTAAAACTGAGGTGGTCTCGTGGGCGCAGCATTCGGCCATAAACCTAATCCAAAATGGCACCAGTTAGAATTACACGATGGACTTAACACGGGCAGCAGGTGCTTCACTCGGAGGTCTCGCACTCTGTAAATGCTCAACACTTGTCCTCCAGCTCCACGCTTATTCAAAATGTGTAAACACCGGCACCAAGCGAAGCAGCTGCATGAAAACAAGGACAGTTATATTGCGCTCTTAATATAGCCAGGATAATCCTTACACAACACGGCGCAGCCGCGTGTAGCGCTGGCGATAAAACTTGACAAAATGTTATCGCTGAGATTAAACAGGCTTAGACAATCAAGGCTCTCTACTTTGCAAAAATTCTTTACTGGGAAAGGTCTGGATCCGCAACTGACGTGACTGAACGCTGAGAAGAGTCGCTTCTTAACGCTTAAGCGCGTAATGACTAAAGCGCTACCGAGATGGGATTCATTTCAAATGGCTGGCATGATTTCCTATCTTACACATGCTGCTCTGTGATTTTATTTATATCCAGATCAGCTGGGTCATCGCTATTTTTCTCAGGCCATCTCTAAGGAACAAAAAAAATAAATAATAAAATAAAAAGATGTTTGACTGCTGCTACTTGGCATATTCACAGAGCTTTGCTCATAGTGCTTATACTCGTGACCCTAAGATATTAAACAGTCATAAAATAAAAACCAGATGCTTCTCAGATGATTTGTGATCGTTTTTAATTTACTTTCATATTGTTGCTGGAAAGTTGTTTTGTCCGAAACTGAAATAACAACCCGTCTTCTCTACTCTTCTCCAGTGCCTCTTAAATCTCTTGCATGCCATATTGTGAATGGAGCACGATCGTATGACTGTGTGACACACAGAATCCAAGTCATTAGAAGAACAACAACCTATTAAAAGTAGAAAATGGGTACGAGTATGAATCATCAGGGACCACCAGATACGATGTCATAATACCTAGGTGCTGATTCGATTTGTATTGCCATTCTGTAAATATCACGATTGTATAAATATCCTAATTCTATTTTTTCCCCGATTTTTTTTTCTCCTCCTGTAATTATTTTCTTGCTATATGGATGTGAGTTGAGGAGGCATATAGAAACTGGACTACCGTCATCGCCCTGATAAACTGATCAGAATGGTTGTTAAAAATTTTGGATAAACTAATCAGTGGTTAAGGCATACTACGATTCAGAGGGTCACAGGTTCCAACCCCCAAGTTGGGCCCTTGAGCAAGGCCCTTAACCCTCAGAAACCTTATAACTCTGGATAAGAGCATCCGCCAAATGCTATAATGTAAATATAAACAAATAAAACAGTAATCCATATCATGCATGCGTTCAAATATTAAACATATCAATCTAATCAGTTTTAAAGATCTCTCTCTCTTCGTCATTGATTGACATCCCATAATCAAACAAATATCTTAAAAGTCAGAGTTAACATCCCTTTCCCTGTAGCTCTTCTCTTGTCCAAATAATTGACAAATTCATATGACTGTATCCAGTTTTAAAAAACTTCAGTTTCAAAACTAGTGGTATTTATAATAAACACTGAAACACTGTGTAAATTGAGTTGATTGTTTCTACATCAAGTCTCATAGAAAACAATACCGCTCCATATTCCAGTCCAGTGGGTGGCAGAATTGCACCTAATGCTCATAAACATAAAAGGTGAAGAAGCAATACTCCTGCAAAATGTGAGTATTTAGCTAGTAATTTGCAGATGTATAACCTGCAAAAGCTGTGGGATATCACTAAAGAAATTCATTATTTTAGACCGTTTAATATTTGCAATTCAATCAACCTACTCGGTCAACAAAAGATTGATTAAACTGCATTAACGGTCTAATCGGACTACTCCAATTGCAAAAGTCAGTAAATAATTTTTGTAGTTTTAAATACTTCAAAACGTGTCAGAAATATAGCTGCTGGATAAAAATCAGTATATAAAACTTTAGCGCTGTTGAATCAAATCGAAAAAATCGCAGTGGGCAAAAACCGAATAAAATCAAAATCGCAGCTCTAATAATCTGTCAGCTCCATGCCTCTAACAGAAAAGATTTACATGGATGAATGTAAAAATCACACGCTTTCACGCCCTGCTGTAAAATATTAAAAAGAAAAAGCGCAAGCAGCAGCATGAGTATTTCGTTCCCACTCTGGAGGGTTTGTTTTCCTGAGCCGCGCTGATGGCCTTCACAGCTATGGCTATGCCTGGGAGGAATTTCACAGCTTGAAACCTGAGAGCCCTGACTAGAGACGGCAAACCTGCTGCGTGAAAGGTCCTTGAACCTTCAGAAGGGCACGTACGCACAGTGAAACCTCGAAATGAGGACAACGTCACATGCGTATGGGACCTGGGCAATGTTAAAAACTAGCTGTCGCACCAGGTTGCGATATAGCGGTAGCCCACTCGGCACCTTCTCAAAACAAAGACACAAATACACACCACACACTACAGACTGACACACAATCCGTTTTTAACTCCCCTCACGTTTAAAGTGTCAACTCGATTCAAAACAAACCGTGCAGAACAAAGACAAAAGGTTAGACAACGAATGCAGATTTCTTTGACGAAGAATGAGAACTTTTACGGGAATTATTCACTCATCCTTAGGAACTGCCTGGTTACAATCACACAGGTTTTAAATAATCTGGTTATTAGTTTTAGGATTAATACATCTCTAGCTGAGACCAATTATGAGCTCGGGTGATGTACTTGTAGCCGAAGTTGAGGAACAGTCAGAGCCACAATCCCACACACCGTGCTAGCAACTCTTTCAATTTCTGGGCTTTCGTCCAGGTCTACTCTTTTTTTTTTTTTAGCCCTAAACAGATGCAGATTGGGGCACTGTGTTACACGTCTTGCTTACACATACCAAATCCGGGAGAGTAGAATAAATCCACTTGCAACAAGCTCACCAAGAGCGCTGGCTTCAGGATATGGTGTCCTAAGAGATGATTAATCTCATTAACCCAAAGGTTAAGCTGAACTTCAGTTCAATACATGCCTGAACTGGGTAAAGCTTATTGTGCCCTTTGTCCAGGCTTGCTGACTCCATCACTCTTCAACAGAGGCATGGTCAGGGAGATCCACTTAACAAAAAGTCTTGACTTTTACTCCCAATCCATCTCACCCGCTTTAATTTGTTCATCCCTCAAAGAACAACATGTACAAAATCTAAATATTTATCCAACAGGTTTTAAATGCAACTTTGGAGAAGACCACCTAAGGATATAAACCTTCATAACATTCATGGCACCGTGCCGTAGCTTGCTCTGCAAATGACATGGTGAAGGAGAATAAACCTGTTAGCAAGTCATGCATCTTCAAAGCCAGAAGCCTGTCTGGCTAATCCTCATTAAATTAGGTATGTACCATGGAGAGAATGCAGAAAAGGTGTTCTGGTCCCCTTTCTGTCCTGCATGATAGACTCTGGACCTTAAATCAAGCCTGATTCTACACCGGACCAGGATCAGGCCACAATCTAATGTGAGATGAAATGCCAGTCCCAATCCCAGGTAAAATAGGAGAGTTGCATCAGGAAGGGCATCTGGCATAAAATCTGGATGGTCTGCTATGGCAACCCCGAAAGACTAACAACAACAATTAAGTAATATCGCACTCGCTGATTGATAGGATCAAGAATTAGTCCATCAGAGGGAAAACCCATGTTAGATGTTATGGAGATAAAGTCAGAGAGGCCAGACTGCGATGGTTTGGACATGTTCAGAGGAGAGATTGTGAAGGATGCTGAGGTTGGAACCTCCAGGCAGGAGGTCTAAAGGAAGACCAAAGAGGAGATTTATGGATGCAGTGAGAGAGGACATGAAGTTAGTTGGTGTGAGAGAAGAGGATGCAGAGGATAGGGTTAGATGGAGGCAGATGATTCGCTTCGAATGTGGGTTTTGGCAGGTAGCAGCTCTCGCTTCAGTACTGCCAACCGCACCGATGTACTTTCACCCATGCGGTGTCTCACACGGTGTCAGTTAGTGTGATTAACGATTGTTCGAACACCTGGGACACGGCGTGTTACATATCGATATATATAAAGAACCACTTCAAAGACGTAAGAATGAAAAAGCAAGTGAAGAAAGTAATAAGAAAAAAAGAGTAGAACATAAGAAGTGAATGAGTGAGAGAAGGTAGTATACAGTGTGCACAGAAATCAATGAAAGTTTAATTGTGAATATATTTGAGGCTGTATTATATACTGCACGTCTGCATTTACACTGGTGGCCAAAAGTACTAGGACAACATATGCCATGTATTATAGTTCTCCGTGTGCACAAAACAGGTAATGTCACCAATTAGTTGTAGGCTATCTGGATGAACGGGTGTGTTAATTACCTGAAAAACTAGTGATAAACCGGCTGCGTGACAATGTTATTGAGCTTCTGGAGCCATGGCTGGGGTCAGCTCCAGACCTAAACCGAATAGCAAACTGTTGGACAATGGTGAGGAACGCAGGAGCAGTCAGGAAAGCATCTTCTGTACACGATTTTCAGGAAGCAAATAAGCATGCATGGATTCACGGCTTGAGGAGCGACACCAGTACAGAATAAAGGACTTAATAAAGGACATATTTTATATATGCAGTTAAAGTTTCTATACAACAATCAAAATTGTATTATTTGTCATTGTTTTAAACATCTGCATGAGAATGTCACATAAAATTAAATTTCAATCACACCAGGTGGCTGGAGCTGCACATTTCCTCACTGCTGATGGAGCTGTGTGTCTCGCTGCTGTAGCAGGGTTGGAGAAACTGGGTCCAAACCGAGAAGATGAAAGCCCAGAGAACAGAAGGCGTGAGTGTGTGCTGATGCGGAGCTTCCTGCTGCTGCTACCTTCATCCCCCTCTTTCTGCACCTCACTGCCAGCTCGGGCTCCCAGCAGCCATGGTCTCATTGCACTACAAAGCCCACTAGCCTAGAATCAGGTCCCCATGCCTCCCCTCTGATGTGAGCTTTCTATTTTTGCCACCAACAAACACACAAATATACACACACAGACACAAACACACATGTGCTCTATTTCTTTTTTTTTTTCTTTTGCGGTTCCAAGGACGCAGCAGGGGGGAAAAGAAAAATCGGATTCCTGTGTATGTGGCTATCCGGATGATTGATGTGTTTCGAAGATGATATACTGACCACGACCTCAGCGGCTATGGTTGCAGCATGGATGAAAGTCATCATGAATAGCAAAGCCACATGTCTAAATGTATTTATGCAACAATGATTTATTTAAATGAATTGTTTAGACGAGCGTCGAGGAAACCTTCCACTGCCGTGCCGCAAATATAAAACAAAGATTAGGGTTTTGTTTAAGGTTTTAAAACCTCATTACTGTGTGAATCTTGTGTGTGTGGAAACTTCTACCTCACCGGCTCATGGTACTAACTAAAGGAGGAGCTAAGGTCAGGGGTGGAGACTCACCTAAAGTTCCTGAGATCCTGGAAAACATTCCTTCACACTACATTTGTGCCCGACAAATGTGACATGAAGTGCCCGACTACCTTACACACACACACACACACACACACACACACACACACACACACACACACACACACACACACACACCTCTATGTACATACGAGGCAACTTCTTAAACTTCAAGGATGCAACTGGACTCGACTCCTAGACTTCAATGTAGACGTACTGTACTTCCAAACCTCGACTTCCAGCATGGGGGAAAAAAAACTGAACATAAAACTGGATGGAAAAACCTCTATCTCAGAAATTCCATGTTTTAACTTATTTTCGGTCTGGCTTCCAAAACTACACAGCAGAACCTTGTTGCCAGCTGAGCTTTGAGCAGGCTCGATGCTGATTGGCTGTCAGGGCCTGATCCAGTCTGGACAGAGAAAGTAAACTCCGCTTGCTAATCCTGCATCTCACTAACAAATGAGGCACCAACAAAGCCCAAATCCTCTTATTGAGCACACTGGAGCTCATTGAAGTTTTCAGGCAGATGTAAAAAGGGCAGGTTTTGTTCCTCGTACAATAATAAGGGGGGAGAAGCCGTTTTTAGCTTGGTTAAAATCTACTCTGCTATAATGTTAATGGACCATGAGCTGTTAAAAAAAAAAAAAAAGCCTCACAGAGAAATGACCATCTCCATGGAAGCAAATAACCAGGACAGACAAAACATTATGTTCCTGAAAAATTCGGACTCTTGGGCACTGATTATTTCGTCTAAGGAGAAGTCAAATCGTACACTATGTTAATCAGAAGGAAATACTCGAGCATGTGTGAATGATTTAACTAAGTGCAAGGCAAAATAGGTGCCATCAGTTCTTGCAGACTGACCACGTGTGTGTGTGTGTGTGTGTGTGTGTGTGTGTGTGTCCTGTGTCTGCTCTTCCACACAGAAAGTGAGCGAGTGTGAGCGGAGAGCCGACGGAGCCCGGCGTTCTGCAATAACAAAACCTCTTTGTAAAAACACTGAGGGCCCCGCTGAGAGACTGGGTCACGCAGCGGAATCTGGAGCAGATCTGCAGCTCACGGCCGGCCTGTTTTCTTTCAGTCCTGCAGACAGGATATAATGGTTTCCACATGTGAAGGGGGCCTGAGTAACAACGACAACAGTTGAGAGGCCCGGTGTTTTATTACCTTCCCTTTTCCACATGCGGCCGCAAGGCTTCCAGTGCATCTGATCCAAGACTCGGCCAAGTAAGGAAGGGAGAGCACTTGCGACTACGATTGTGGTATGTGACGGAAACGTAAGCCGGGCTTAAATATCGGTTTGTAGGCCTTAACTTCTTTTCTGGGGTTTGGCAAGAAACCGACTTTTAAAAAGGATGGGGGGAAAAAAAAAAAAAAAAGGTAGTAAGCCGCATATCAGGTTACAAATTTATTAACGTTGTTGTTTGGGTTGTTACATAAATCCCAAATATCCTGGTTTTCATGAGAGTGGGAAGCGACTACAAAGCACTTCTTCACGTCTGGCTGAGCGTCTGCTTCGGTGAATTCGAATTCAGTCCGTAAATCAACATTCAGACCCCCAAGCAGGACACCATCTTGCAGCTCCTGCACCTAAAATTAGATCATTGTGCATAGCTGCCTCAGAGAGTTGGCTGAGGTACATGACAGCGTGCCGCTGCGTGCTCGGTCTCGCTGGACACATTTGGGAGGCGTGTGAGAGTCCCAGAGTATGGCAGGTTTTGGGCTTTAAAAGTAAAAGGTGCCTCACATGATGCTGAGAAAGTGAAGGTAAAGAGCTCCGTCGCTCCTGGAGCATATCCATCTACCCAAGGAGGCTTTGCATCATTTCCTGGCCCACAACAATCCAAATCAGACTGAAGTGAACGAGAGCAAACACTAGCTACAGAAACACTGCAGTGATATCGGTTCGAGGTTGGTTTAAACAGTACAGAAATGGGCATTATTATATATGGCACCTGGTCTAACGCTTAGATTTTAAATTTCCTTTGGGATCAATAAACAATTAATTAATCTATCCATCTATCGAGGCTAATTAGGTTTAATGGACAGGGGTTCGTTAACCATGGTTGCTCTGTTCTCAGTAAGGTTTGCAATTATAAAGACAATTCAAAAAACACCAAGAAAAATTTTATGAAAGTAAAAGTAAAAAAAATAAATAAATAAAAAACTGGCTTATGTGAGAAAAGCCAAACACCAACCAGACAGTGAAACCTTTCAGGAGTAATGATGTCAGGAAAAAAAGGATTATTATAATAATAATTACACTCTCGATAAATAAATGCAAAATAAACGATTTCACCTTTATGGCACTTGAAACTAGTCGAGGTTGTAAATGGACATGGGGAAAAAAACAACAACATGTTGAGTCTATTTAACCTTCATTCTACTTGCTTTGCATTTGTTTTTGAAGACATTCTCAACGGTCGAATCCTGGGAGCTTGTGATATTTGCACATTTAGTCAAGAGGAGATAGTATCACCGAGCTCCAAATGCAGTCTCGCAAGTCCAAAAGCTGTTCTTCATCCCACTGCTCTTATTTGTTCCTCTGATGAAATATAAAGATTAAGCGAGTAAATTCTTAACACAATTACAGAAAATATTTTCTCAAGGCCCGAATTTATTTAAAGCAAGTGACTGGCAAATTAGCTTTGTTTGAACACAACGTGATGCAAGGAACTGATCTCTAGAACCCGAGCTTGACTCGACTCTTACTGAATAATAAAAAGGTGCTGTATTAAAAAGACCATGGATTCATCACTACGAGCCTGAGAGTAAACGGCAGAGTACGGAACAGAAAGATCCTCAATCGCCGATGAAGAAAAAGTTTAAAAGTCATCCATCAGCAGGAAAATGAATGCTTACAGTTTTCTGGGATTCTCAAGAGTCAGTATTGAAACATTATCAGAAAAAAGGTTCAATAAAAGTCAACTAAAATAAATTCTATGGCCAGAGTGTGGGTAATTTTTGACTCACCCTAGTACATACTTTTTTTTCTCTGGTGTGGATTTCGAATCATTATCATCTACAATCGTTATTAACAACAACTGAACACTATATCCTAGGTCAAGAATGAAAAATAAAACCCTTAAAGAAACCCTAATCGGAGTCATGATTTTCTAAACTAAGTCGAAAATCAAAAGCAGGTGAATTGAAAAAGGGAAGAAAAAAAAATCTGCAGTGTGTGTTTTGAATTAATCGCATTTATAGGAGTACATCCATGCGCATGCCTTCGTGGCCCATGTGTTGGCTGTTCTGGCACTCGGGATGGCCGTGTTTTCCAGCCCTCAAAGCCGCTCCAACCCAAAGCTCCCACAGATGGCGAGCGCTCTGCCAGGAACCGCTGCCCTTTTTACGCCCGGCCGACCCTGCCCGAGGCACGCCAATAGCCCTGACACATCTGCAGCCAGAACGCTCCTCATAATGCACTTTGTTTTGAGCTTTTTTAACCTCATTAGGTTTTATATGAAAGCATTAAAACTGCAGGAACAGTCCTGGAGCTAAGAGTTCGGGGAAATGCGGAGCGCAAGATGAACGGCGGTTCGGATTTCATGGTTTCGACGGTGGTGCAGATGCGGAAAAAAGAGTTACAAAAACAAAGTGCGGCTCAAATCGAGCGAGTCTGTTGGAAGTGACTAGAACAATGCAGTCTAACTGTCTGTGGGCTTGTTAATGGTGATGTTTCCAATCTAAATCTGCCAAATAAAATACACCGGGTGCAGGCTGCAGGGCTGCGTTTCAGCTTTGCAGGACTAGCCTTATTGTTTTAAGCACCGTTTTTTTTTTTTTTTTGCATTGCCACAAACAGAGAAGCTGTAAATCTTTTAGTGGGGACAGGGTGGTCCTGCTTCCTTTTTTAAATTATAAACGAAAAAATGAGATCATGTCTAGAAAGACAGATGTACAAACGCTCAGAGATCTTATCTTTCACTGTTTCCGAGCACTAAAGAAAGAAAACTGTTCGGTTCGGTTCGAGTTCATGACACGAATCGACGTTTCTGCCTTGACGTGGTGATGCAGGTCTTTTTAATCAGGACTGTGAAATCTTTTTTCCCCCCAATCAGACTCGAGACCTTTCGTATGTGGCTGAAGATCAGTAACATGTATTTGTTTGGAATCTGGTAAAACAATGCATGCAAAGTAAAATGAGACACCTGAAAAAAAAACAAAAAAACACGTTGAAAAAAAAAATGCTTAAAAAAACTAAACAAAACAAACTGATGTGCACATCTGGGGCATTTTGTCAGGGAACAGCTGGACTCTCTTTAAAGACAGATATGAGACACTTGCTGTTATGATTGCGCTGCAACGAGCTACAGATCCAATATGTGCAGACGTGGACGCACCCTTTGATGAGACTGCAAGCAAGTAAGCAGCAAACACTTGGATGGAACATATTTGAGATTTTCCAACAGCAGAGAAACCTCTGAATGGAAGCTGTGTTGTAAACTGGAAAGGTATGAAAACCTTGAAACTACCGAGCTTTTCCTACAAAAGCACAGACACACACACACACACACACACACACACACACGTGTTGCGGCTCCAATCAGCTGTGCCAGAGAAGTGGGGAAGCATAATCAAGAGACAAAGCATAAAAAAATTTAATCCCTGGAGGCACGATTCTTTCGCACAGAGCACCAAACATGGCGAAAGTGTCAACGTACAATATATAAAATAAAACTGTGATCTGCTTTAAAGACGATTTTTGTAGAAATGTCAAACTATGGAGTAAGAGCTGTTGGGAATGCATGTCCTTTCTTTGTCCTGTTGACCTCCTGCCCTGGTTGAGGTATGAGGTGATGATGCCAGCTGACAGGATGAAAGGACTTCACACGGAGCAGATCTGCAGGCTTTTTAACTAAGGAATGTAATGCTTTTCTACAAGTCTATGAAAACTTTTTCTTTCTTTTTTTTTTATACAGAAATAATGAATGTGTAATAATTAACTGAGCCAAATAAAAACATGTATTTAAAACATAAATGACTTAATCTTTTACATGATGTGTATATGTGTGTATATAAAAAAATAATACATTAGTGAATATTTATATATTTTTAAAAAGACAGGCACTTTTGTCCACAGCATAAGTAATGGGACCAGGTTTGCACGCGAGTATACAGCCTCTGTGCACATGTTTGCCTGCGGTCCTTTTTTAATATATCTGGAGGATTCAAAGCAATATCTACTTGGGCAAAGTTTCCCTGTCCAGCAGTGCCAATGTCACACTTTAAAATGTTAAGTCAATTTATCTCAACAATTTTTTTCCCCCTCAAATCCTTCCTCCATTGTTGCGACCCGTCATAAGTGGCCCGATTGTGATTAGTTGGGGGTAAACGCGTCCTGTCTTCATGTCATGGAGGGGGGCGAAACTTATCCAGTACGGGATAACCAGAGAAAACGACTGTAATGCACAAGTAACGGATGTTAACCGTTTACCCCAATGCTGTTGGTCAAAAGGTGCTGATTAATTGTCTGTAACATTAGACATTAAATGATGGCGGTCACTATCGTCTAATAAACTAATGCATTTATTCTAATATGTGATGGTTTTAGGAACATTTCTACTATGAGCTACTATGCTTACAAATTTGATCCCGAACCAATATGATCTTGTAGAGTGAGTAATATAAATTAAAGTGCTTTCTTCAGGAAGTTTGTCATGAGGTTCGGTACAGTTTACTGCGGTTGGTGAGAAAACGTACGTATTAAAAAAAATTAACAAAATAAAAGTTTTTCCATCGGTGCAGTGCATCAAATCGTAAAAACTTTTCTCCGTGGTTCATGCGCTATTTAAAGCGGGATCATAGCCGTTTGCACATGTCTTGTGGGCCCTATAGGTGGTTTGTGCTTCATCATAAAGGATCGTAGAGTCCGACGGGTTCCTTGTTTAGGGTCGACTTGGACGGGTTTAAACTGACACCACTGGAGCGATTGTAAAACCCTCATCATCAACAAGACTACTAGGTGGTCTTGCAGATGTTTGACAAAATTAAAAAGTAAAAAATCCACTCAAAAGAAAACGGTTATAATGTGTAAACTGCCATGGTATAAGAGTAACTCCAGGATGGTATCAGTAACCGGCCAGATCACATCACCGTAATCTTTCTTGTAACAGCTCAACCTGTCGTGTTATTTGGTTTAACAGCATTTTTCAATAAGCAGCTGCGTATTAAGAAACTCTCTCCATTTTCTTCTTCTTCTTCGTTTACCTAAGCTATCGTAGGTCTCATTCTCCGTCATCTTCCAGGCGACTTTTTCCAGCCGATTTTCCAGTCCAGCCTTCCGCTTCCTTCCCTGATCTTGTGGTGTGATCAAAATGTATATATACAGTGTTATATGACTTGTAAAGACAGTTACCTGAATTCTCAGGTTATCAGATTATGCTGTCCATGTATACGTCCTCACTTTGAGAAAACTGCCTGGAGCAGTAAAATTACACCACCACTGGGTGTAAATGTCTGTGTGTTAGTGTGTGTGCGCGCACACTTCATTGGGGCAGTTCAAGCTTTAACCATGTACTTGGCATACACGCTAACTTCAGAAAGCTCTTTTGATGGGAATCCAAAAATGAACAGAGGGCCAACAAAGGAGCTCCATCCAAGTGGTCAAGGAGAACTGTTGGGTTTAGGATCAGCTCTGCTCACCCGTTGCCTGCATCCTGCCGCTAGCGCCGCTCTGAAGGACAATGAGTCTTTTAGGCAGTATACTGTGCTCATACACACCCACACAAGGGCCTGGTTACGGACAGGCACCAGTGAACAGGAACCTCCAGCGCTGCCAAAGTCCATTAGGCTCACTCGGACAGGCTCTCTGCTCAGCTTGCTGAGTTCTGAGCAGGGACCTTTTTCTCAGCCGCTAACAGAGCGTCGTCCCTGCTCGTCCAATCAGCTTCTTCTTAAACGTTAATGAAATGAATCAAACTTGTGCCTCACACAAACTTTTAGTCTACTATTAGCAGCATCGACTTGTAAGTAAACGCAGGTTATGCCAAAGACAATGTCTGGTTTATTTTATCCCTTTTCTTCCCCACCAGTACACTCTCCAGCAGTAAGAAAAACAGCGTGAGGTATTGCGTCTGCTCGCGTTTGGTTTGTGCCCTGCTGACCCATTTACAAACCAGTTTCTGATAATATTAAGAACAAATTAAGGCAGGATGATGTTGACTACGATGGCACTCTTGTATTATAAACACATGCTGGTTCAACATATTATACAAGAAAACGTAAATGAGAAGAACATTTTCACCAATAACAGCAAATACATTAAAGTATCTGAACCCTTTGAGTGACAGAAATGATAGATTTTGTGCAATATATCAGTGCGATGATGATTATTAGAGATGGGAATCTCCAGGGATCACTCGGTACATGGTACAGGGGTAGTTCAGTGGTTAAGGCATTTGACTATTGTTCTGAAAGTCCCAGGTACAAACCCCACCCTTTTGGACCCTTAACCCTCAACTGCTCAGATGTATGATGAGATGAAAAACTAGGTCGCTCTGGATAAGGGCATCTGCCAAATGCTGAAACGTAAACGAGTTCGATATTATCATGATACCTAGGTGCTGATTCGATTTGTATTGCAATTCTCTTAGTATTACGATTTTATAAATGTCCTGATTTATATCTATAATTTTTATTTTATGTTTTTTACCATTCTAAACAGACTTGCTGTCTGCCAATGTGGGAATAGTTTAGAGCGCACCACCTGTAGGACTATAGAGGAACTGCAACATACTGTATTACCACCACAAATATAAGATTTAAATCTTTTTAATTCTTTTTGGACCACACAGAAGAACTGCAAAAAATAAATAAAAAATTATTTAAAAAAAAAAAAATCACTAAACTGATTTTTCCCTCATTTCTAATGATTAGACGTGTTACACGAGGCTTCCTCATGATTAAATTATAATTCCAATCTAAAACAATACATCACAATCAATGGCAAAATGTCAATTTAATAGCTTCTGAGTGATGTGAGCAACTTTGTCCAACTTCACATTTCTGTGCCGCTGTCTGACCTGCTTGTCAATGTCCGGTCATACTCCACATTTATTCAAAAGAAAAAAAGAAAAAAAACTTTACACTCCAGGTTAAACTGAAGGTCATCTGATTAGCACCTGTTTATTTACGCGTCTGTCAGTTTTTAACATTCCGAGACAAAGCGCTAATTGGTCCGTAGAGCAGCGCGGGGTTTGCTTAGGATCTGCTCGTCTGCACGCTCGACTTACTAAACCTGACAGAGGCAGATATATTCGGTGTCAAATTTCAGACTTCAGAGTCTTGAGGGACTGCGAAGTGAAAAAACCCACAGGAGCTAATCCAAAGCGACAAAGACGACTTCTTGTTCCTGGTGCAGGAATGTAACGGTTTGGTTTTGGCACTTTCTAGCTTTTCTGAAGAGCAGGCATTGCAAGCAACCACACACCAACACTCGCCATGGGCCTCGGGAGGAAACCCAAACAGAGAGGACAATCAGGATGAAAGACAAGGTAAAGTCCTCAAACACAGCTGGAAAAGCTTCTGCACCATCAACAGCACGAGGGACTAACCAGATGAACCAGGTCATGAAAATAAAGATTCGGTACACTGGGGAAAATGGTTTGTTATAGTACACCTAAAGAGCGATATGCATTTAAAAACAACAACAAAAAAAAGCTTTAAATGTGAAAAATTCTTATCCTTAAATAAATTCTTTCCATGTAAAATTATCATCATGCAACAGGAAATATTGTTACAATTATTGTTACACTTGAGTCTATTGATCTTAAGCCGGTCTATTTAACAATATATCATACCAATTGCGATAAACAATCCCGCAATACATTTTTCTGAGTTTTTCCCAGCATGTGTCATCAGTATTTTTATAACAAATCACAAACCGTTTAAGTGGTTAAATGGTAAACAATGGGATTAGACTTTCAAAGTGTAAAATGTATTACTTGCAGTTTGTTAGAGAATCTAATAGAGATATTGGGGAACTGATTTAAACACCCATCACAATTCTTCTGTGTGGCAACTCGCATATCACCACACTGACCCCAAAATCATTGTTTTTTTTTATGATTTTACATATTTGTTAGCAACTGAGGTGGTAATATGTTGCAGTTCCTCTGTTATCCTACAGGTGGTGCACTATAAACTAGTCCCATATTGGCAGGCAGAAAAGCTTCCTGTTTGGTAGGAGTAAATTATTTGCTATGTTTGACGTCAGAATAATAATTCTTCTTTCTTTGTAACCAGCTGGACGTCTCAACGAACTGTCAATGATGTCAACAAATGTCCTGATTTATGAGGATTAATTCACCAACATCAATTTCACCCTCGGGAATTTCAACAGACGAGGTGGGGCGAAAAAATTAACACCTTTATGTTACCTTTAAGTTCCCCCGCTAACTGTGATGAGTGATGCATATTCCTCATCTCAAACCGCGATCTGTTAACCGACCTAAAGCGCACACTTGTATAACTCAATACTGCAATATTTTTAGAGCAGGTTGTCATGCTGAGGAACATTTCTCTTCATCACTCCTACAAACAGCTGTAACGCACTCGCATGCTCCGGTACTCTGCGGCGCTAAGTGTCAGTCGGTGAGACTGAATTAAAATGCACGGTGCATGAACACTGACACGAACCCATCAATAATGCAGAGCCGGAGCGCTGACGTTCTGAAGACGGCACATCACACGCAGCCCGGCTGCAAACCCGTATCAGCACGCAACACGGCTCGGAGAGAGGAGCTGCATCAGTCGGAGAACGTGAATCTCATCTCCATTTATGCAGGGGGGGGAACAGAACGGATTTTTCAGATCCGTGGAATTTAAATTATTTTTTCATCAGTTAAAAACATCAGATGAAATACAAAACATATAAAAATACATATTTTATGTTTTTAATCGGCAAAAATAGCCAGACACAAATTGCTTCTCAATAAAAGAGCTTGTATCCAAAGACAAAACCCCCTAATCACACACACACACACCTACACAAGGGGCACCTGAGGGGATCTGCTTTCCAACAATGCTCTACTCTCTCTACAAGGGCTCATTACATGTGATTTTTTTTTTTCAGCAGCAATCAGACAAAGCAGAGAGCCATCCCCAAGACTCCTGCACAAACACGCTGGCACTGGACCAGCACACACACACACACACAAAGACAGGCCATGTAGAGTGCAGACAGGTACTATAATCAATCAATACTCAACACCCTTTCAACCTACAACACCGCGCACACACACACATACACACACACACACACATATACACACACACACACACATACACACACACACACATAAACACAACCACAC
>JAOVVA010000017.1:20986237-20997997 GCA_028565275.1 Leiocassis micropogon
ATTTGGATTTTTACAACATTATTGTTGAAATACACAGTCTTGAAAAAGGGGCGTTTCTTTTTTTGCTGAGTATATATTTGGCACAGTGGAACATATCCCACCTATCCAAGCTTTTTGTTAGTACGCTGGGGTCAGAGCCATTATACAGCACCCCTGAGGCTGACAGAGTTAAGGGCCTTGCTCAAGGGCCCAACAGCGGCAACCTGGTGGAGCTGGGGTTCGAACCACCGACCCCCCGATCAGTCAGTCTGAGCATTAATATATTGAAGATATAAATAAATATTATAATCTTTAATTTATCTCACTTAAAGGCTTAGTGCATATTACCAGCCTGAAGTGGCAAAATTCAGATTTTTTTAGCCTAATGTGACTGAGATCTGATTTTTAGGGCTGTTTGAACACAAAAATCTGATGTTTCTCAGATCAAATCTGAGTCACTTTTGCATGTGGTATGCTGATACGTAGTAGTGTGGCTTGAATAAGAACGGGCAGATTGGAATTCGTACAACTTTTTTTTACCTCTGCACACATGCAGCAACATGCGGCAATAGCTGATAAAACAGCTAAAGCGAGGCACCCGGCTTTCTTGCTTCTTCTAAACCACAGCAAATACAGCTGATTAACTGCTTGCCATCCTCCAGAGCAAAATCCCAAGAATATTTATGGTGCAATTGCATCTACTGTTTGAAATGAATGAATGGTCACACAAACCCATGACGTGTTGTACCCCAGATGGTACAGAAATCGATGTGCGCATGCATGTCATTTCAGAGGACTGATGTGTCCACATTAGAGTCAGATAAAAGTCACTTGTAATTATGAATGTGAACCATCATGACATGCAAATCCAATCTGGCCAAATAATTGGAATTGAGCAATGTGACTTGTAATCCGAACGTAGCCTAAGGCCTTGTTCAGATGGCAGGCAAATCTGATTTGTTTCTCATCTCTAGAAGTGACTGGTATCTGAAAGTGATAATTGGCTCTGTTCAGACTAGCAGCCTAAATCCGATTTTAGACACATTAGGATGAAAAATCAAAATTGAGTCACTTCAGGCTGTTAATATAAACATATATTTAGGGCTGTGTGGACAGCAAAAAAAAACACATTGTATTTTGCATTCAGTTTCGGCGCTTTCATCTTTCATATGGTGTTATGTATGTTATGTGCAGAAATGCATGATACACATTCATGTGACTTCAACGTCAACTTGACTAGACATTTGTCATGATTGTGGCTACCAGGAAGGAAAGATGGATGATAAGTGTAACTGAGGATTTCACTGAAGAGATAGTGAAGTAAAAGACCTCAAATGTTGCTATATAAGCAAAGTGATGTTGCTGTATAAGCCAAACAAGAAGGCACATATCACATACTGTCAGTGTTTAAAGAAATAAGAAGAACTGGCCAAACTCCAGTGGCAAAGGGGAGTTAAAAAGTTTAAAAGCAAAATTTAAACACTCTCAAACCAATGAAGTGGCCATGGCCAAATAACATCCCTTTTTTACAGCACGCATTACTTGAGATATTGTTCCCTTGCGCATATGGGCCTGTTTAGGAACACGATCTGTTTAGACTAATATGAAACAAAGGCTATATTAAAAATATACAGTAGTTTGAGCAACCTAACAGAAAAATCAGATTTGGTCAGTAAATCATATTTGGGTCACTTTTGCCTGCGGTGTAAACATGGTCAGGTTGACCAAATGAATCCCAATAAATCAGAATTTCATCAGAATGGATTATTTTTCCTAAGGACACACAAAAAAAAAATCTGACTTCAAATCACACCAGAGCTAATTTGGCTACATTGACACTAAAAGTTCTTTGCACGATTCCCTTTTCTTGAAGGTTTACCTTTGCTACCATAGTTGACCTATATCTATATTTAACGTGAATGCACTTGTGCCCGAAAACATCCCTCACATGCATGCTGCGTCCTTGGTCAGTTCTTACACTCTCACTGCACAACCAAAACCCCAGGGGTGGAACTGGAACTGATTCAAATCCCCATATAATAATCTTTTAATCCTAAAACCATAACCCTTAAGCTTTAAACCTAACCCTAGATGCTGTACAACACAAAACAACAAACCAACCGATCAGAATGGTACTCAATGGATAAGTATGTAATGTAAATGTCTATGATACAGGGAAGACAGAACCTGATGATCTTCTCAGCTGTCCTCAATATCTGCTGCTGGGTTTTGTGATTCGAGACAGTGCAAGTTCCAAACCAGGTAATGTTACAGCTGCCCTGTAGAATGTGGTGAGGATAGGAGGTGGGAGATGAGCTTTACTCAAGCATTGCAGAAAGTAGACACTACATTACGTTGCAACTACGCTGGTGTTAAGGGACCAATTGAGATTCTCTGCCAGACGAACACCATGGACATTGGAGCAAGTGGTCGTTCTGTGCTTTCGATATTTCTTTCCAAATTTAGAGCACCACACTGCCTCTCTGTATGCTAACTCATTATTTTTGCTGATGAGACCCACCACAGTCATGTCACTCGTAAACCTGATGATGTGATTCAAGCTATGCATTGTGAGTCAGCAGATTAAACAGCAATGGATTGAGCATAGAGCCCTGGGGAGCCCCACTGCTTACTGTGGTGGTAATGGAGATGCTGCTTCTGATCTGGTCTGACTGAGATCTAGTCTAGGATCAAGTTGCAGATGAGGTGTTCTGGTTTGCAATTCTTTTTGAAAACTACTCAGATATGCGATGTTCCCTCCAGTTTTTTTTTATTCTAATATGACCTTGAACATTTATGTTGCATGAGCATCTATCAGATATGTATCTGATCTAGGACTATATACAACAGTTGCTCAGCTCTGTTTTGAAATGATCTGATTTTTGTGACTATGCAGTGTTAAAAAAGTCTGGTTATGTCAGGTTAAGGCATAGAATCAGATAAATATCACTTCAACCTGTGTAATAGATATGTGTGTGTTTATGTGGCATTTTGAGCCACACAGTTTGCAAGAGGCTGATACACCATGGGGTGACCATCACAGGGCACTATGCGGACTTATTCACAGTGAGTAACGTGAGAAGGACTCGCGAGGCAGCAACAGTACTGTGCCGCAGGTTTTCAAATATTAAACTGTGTATTATATAACTTCATAATCTTTAAAAAAATATTATTTGAATATGACTTTGTACAGCCTTAATCGGGTAACTGGCCATGCTTTGGTTCAAATTAGCCAAAAGCAGCCAGTTTCTCTGATCATCAGTCATTAAAGTTACTTGTCTTTGTCATGACAGGATTAAATAAAAATATTCGGCATCAAAAAGCAGTCATGCTGTTTCTTTGAACTTCTGAAACAAGCTCAACATTGTTCCTCCACCAGTGGACATGAATTATGACCATGTTCTGCACGGTTTAATTCTGACAATATAAGCTTAAGTGTCTAAGACGGTTTTAACTGTTTTACATTGGGCTTGAGGAAATACTGTATGAGCATTACTTTTGCAAAATTAGCTGCTCTATATGATGTATTTTACATTTGTTTTGTTTTGTTTTGGTCTTGAACTCTGCAGATCCAGACAATTGCATGTCTAATTGCTATGGGTTATCAGACAGTGGAATGAAAACAGAGGCATTTTTCTTAACCAGAAAAGCTATTGAAAAGATAACAGCAGTAGATGGGTTTAGTGAAAAAGATAACTTCAAAGCAATTCTACAACTGCTATGCCATTGGTGTTTTACTGATATTGCATTTACCAATATGGATGTAAAGTACAGTATATGCAAGTAAAAGAAATTTTAACACACAGCTAAAGTGTTCTTAGAAAGTTAATTTAGAATTTTGCCTGTTCTAACCCATTATAATTAGATTTACCTTAATATACAGTACTGTGCAAAAGTCTTGGGCACCCTGTGTTTTTTTTTAAAGACTTACCTATGGATTAGATTTATTTTATTTTTTTAGGACTTTATTACTTACTTAGTACAAAAACATTACTGATTTCCAAGGATTTGTATTCCAGCAGAAAATTAAATGTTATGGAAAAATACTTGTATGAAAAGAAAAGAAAGCAGCTGATTATATAAGCAACCATGTTTCAGAGAAAAAAACAAAATGGAAGCAGCTGGGTTATGCATGCAAAACAGAAGCAGGTGCAACAGTCAAAATCCTCACAAGTGGTTCTGCAGGATGCTTACTAAAACACTTAATCAATCGCTCAACGTCGAAACCGCTTGATCCTGTACACAGGGTAGCAGGGACCCGGAGCCCACCCCAGGAGACGTGGAGCACACCCTGGACAGTGTGCCAATCCATCACAGGGCACAAACACACGCTCATTCACACACTATGGACAAGTTGGGAATGCCAATCAACCTAATCTGCATGTCTTTGAACTGTGGGAGGAAACCAGAGCACCTAGAGGAAACCCACCAAGCACGAGGAGAAAACGCAATCTCCATGCACACAGACCCGATGCGGGAATCGAACCCGGACCCTTGAGGTCTAACCCCAATGTGCTGCCCCTTTGTAGCTAAATTCCTTACAAAATTAGACTAAATGTGCCTCAAGGCATTGTCACACTAAGTACTGACTTTGTTTCATTAATTACTGTTTACTGGGCTTTTTTTTTCTGAAGGCATTTTTTATTGCCTAAGACTTTTGCACCGTACTGTATAATAAATGAAATACTGTACTTTGGTTACAAGGCAAGTTCCAAGTATATCATGGACATATATGTCATTATGTCATTAGCATAGGTGTCATTACATGACAGTTAACCACATTTTCTGTATTTGCTACTGTAATTCTATGCTAAAAACAAACCCTGTTATTTATTTAAGACCAAAATGCAGCAAAGAAGCATGGTGATAAAATAGCGAGAGGACTATTGTTACTTGAGATGGGTTAAATAGTTAAATGCATGAAGTGGTAGAATACACTGAAAAGTTATTAAATCTAAAATCTCTTACAGTCAAATAAAGGCCAAAAGAAACATAACGTTTTTTATGGGTTTTCTCCTGAGCCTGGCTCCTCATTAAATCACTGGGTGTGTTTTCCTGACTATCGCTTCTAGATTGCTAGAAGTCAATAATCTACATCTTTGTGACAATGACCATTACTGAACCGCGCACTATAAAAATTTAATCATATTCTACTGAGTTCATTGTTCCTAGCAATGTTCTTTTCTTTTTGTCCATTTTTTTCTCCCAAAACATTCATTATTTCTGCACAATGTCCTTTTTGTGTTTTGTTTTCGTTTTATTAGTTTAGATTGACTGGCGCGCATAAGTTAGAAGGTGTTTTGTTTTATTTATTTATTTGATTTAAGCTATGCTTGTGGCTCTCACCGTCGAATGTGCTATTTAATCTTTTGTATATTTTTTTTTATTTCTCTGTTTGTGCTACTGGTTTCCACTGTAACCGTAGAGCAATTGGGTGTTTTTTTATGCTTAAATGACTAAAGTTTGCTGAAACTCAATCTCATTCTTGTACACAAGTGACTCTTCTAGTAGTAATCAGTGACGGTCTTTAATATATTAACCTTCCTTTTTCTTATTCTTATGTCGGCTTCCTATCTCCCTTGGACATCAAGTGCGAATGTAACAACTGCATAGGAAACCGTAACAGCCCTTATGGTAAGGCATACTGGCTTGTTGTATAAGGCACATTCAGGGGCTACATCAGTGTTCCCTCCAGTCAGCAGTTTGGTAGAAGATGAATAGAGATGGGGAGAAGAAGAGGATGAAGCGGCAGGACAGACAGAGATGTGAGGAGCTCCTGCAGCACATGCCGCTTGATCCACAGCCAGAGGAGATGAAAAGATCGCCAGCCTTTCCTCCTCCTGCCGCTGCTGCTGCCAGTACCTGCTGAGCCCAGACGCTGGAAGAGCTCAAGTCGTTCCTGCTGCAGCCGCGCTGCTTCATATGAAAATTTTATGAGCATATTCAGTATGGCTAGCAGGTTCAAATATGAATTACATTTATATTATCCAGCAAGAGAAAATGATTTCAGGTTGGACACATGTGTTGGGAATCATCACACAAGCAAAAGACAAAAAAAGAAAAACATATGACATATTCTGTGTCCATGCAGGTCCAGGTCTAATTTAATTTTTCTATGCTAATCCTGTTTTTACTTTGCTTCATTAAATAAAAGTGTTTCAGGAGGCCCCTTACTAGCAATATGAGAAGTCACTAGCGTGATGATAAAAACCAACCCAACTTGTATTTTGTCTTCTCAGTGTCCCTTTGAATGATTTATTTAAAATCTGATACTAAAGATTGTTGAATGAACACACCCATGAGTCATGCTCGTCTTTCACACACCATGAAAATAATCCTGTGGGGATTTAAAAAAAAAAAAAAAAAAACAAGCACAGAAAGAGAATCTGAAGCAAGGTCTCTGGGTCAATTCTGTCCATGGTATGATATCCACGTTTGCATGACAGCTATTCCTGTAAATCGTATATAAACCATTTGATTATTTGTTCATTCACATTTTTTTCAGGTCTAGTTCCAGTAGATTTTTCCCATGTGATTTCTACCACAATTTATTTATTTCCCTATGTTGTTTCTTATTTCTAACCCATGACTCAATTACTTTCACATGATTTTACACATATTTTACTCATTGATTCATAATTAAGGCATAAGGTTTTGTTTATATCATTTACATGATTCTTATTACTACTGTTCATTTTTATGTACTTTCAGGTTCATACACATCTTTTATAAAATGCACTCTTACATGTTTTTCTCATGATTAAACATGGCCCACATAACAATATATGACATGCATGCATGTGAGTTTCTTTCTGTAAGATAAGGCCTATCTTCCACTGATTTTATCTTAATTAAAGACTAAAGCTTTGCACGTGGATGGGTAAGATAGAAAGAGAGAGCCAAAAAAGCAGTACAGCTTAGTGCTTAAAGCTGAGATGCAAAACACAGGACAACTGTGTTCTTTTCCATAATGCAACAGATAGTGGTAAACGGAATTATAAACATTATGGACAACGCTATCCTGCATATACTCCACATTCAACTGAGCCAAGATATGCATCTTCAAATTAAGAAATTTCAGATACTCTCCCAAACCTTGATGATAATTAGTTACAACTGGTTTCACTTTGCATGTCATTAAGCAAACACGCTAGCTAAACTTGTTCTACTTAGAAAAAGATTTTTCTTTCTTAACCCTTTCAAGGACATGAGTAGCCTGGTGGTTGTGTTGGATCAGAGGGTCCCCGGTTTGAGCCTCAGTGCTGTTGGGTGCCAGGGTTGAACCCTTGAGTAAGGACCTTCACTCTTAACTGCTCAGATACAATCAGGCGTCAAGCTCGCAACCCGACCCTGTTGAGAAATCTCCCATGTGGCATGTAGACCTAAAAAAAATATGGATTCTTATATTATGTTCTTATATATACATAATGATTTTTACATAAAATTGCTTGATGTGTAAATTTTGATTTTGTGAAAATTGCTTATTTAATTTTTTTTTTAATTGTTCATGAGTAAAATAGACTAAAACAGTTTTTAGTCTATTTTAGACTAAAAAGAGACTAGACTATTTAAACTATTTAGACTCTTTTAAACAGATGTTTTTTTTTTTCATCTTACAAAATATAATTTTCTATTTTATTCACTAATAAAAAAAAAACATTTTAAAAATCTAAGCACAAACAATTATTTCTTTACATAATCTTGGTAAAAAATTAGGACAATTCGTCTAGACTTTTAAAGACGTTCACATTAATTCATTTAATTCCTGCAAGTGATTTAGAGGTGATTTATATCTTATGTTATTTTATCCAGTGACAGTTTGTGATTGTAAACACCATGCATGAAAAGGTTAATATTCCAAATCTGAAATCTGTAAACTGAATCAGCACATAATCCTGACAGACTTAGAGCAAGAAAATATTTCACCCATCAGCATAAAAAGATATTGGTCTTTTGACTAAAGCAATTTTTTGTTTCATCTTGGAGGTGGATCCACCAGTATATACTGTAAAAATAAATGTTAGTGTGTTTGCATATACGTATGTACATGTATATAGTATATCACACTGTTTATGATAAAGTTGAGCTATCAAGCATATTTGAAGCAGAAAAGAACTCATTTTAGTCAAACCTATTTGTTTGCTTACCAGAACACAGCAGCAGACAGTATTTCCACATATTCTATATTACTGATTTCAGGGACATATAGTCACATTAGAAAACTAGCATTTGTAAAGATTAAAGCCACTAGTGAAGAGAAAAAACTTGTATTCCAAAACACAGCCAGCTGATTGCATTTCATTTTAACGATGCCATATAACCCATCAGTTTTGCATCAGCCTTTATTTGCCATCCATCACATCCATATTTTCAATTCATCAGATCCATATATGGCAGCCTTACATGACTGTAAAAGTTCTCCAGCCTCTGATGAAAACGTACATTGATGTCTACATAATGGGGGTGATGATAAAAATGTTTATATACAGTACATTTGGCCGTGAGATTATGAACCATGTCCAAAACGTTATGATGGTGTGGAATTTACTTTGAATAAGAAAAGTCAGGAAATGGTGAAAAATCTGCTAAAACAGACGTAAATAATTAGCAGCTGGTTAAAACACTCTGAACGCTGGCAGAGACTGAGGCAAAAGGCCCACGAAAGGGGCTGCACTCACGAGGCCTGTTTTAACACTGACAAATAAATGACTCCACATATGCACTGTCTTTTTTCATACTCCTTTTAAACTTGTTTTTTCTTCAGAGATATCTCTTTGTGGGATTTGGGGTGGTTTAATGAACCCAGTTGCCATGGCAACCTTATTCCTAGCTTTTTCCCGAGCCATGAAACATGAATCTAGTTTTTTTTTTTTTCCTCCCCTTTTATTCTCCTCACCATTTCAACATCAAGGCAGCGAGACAAGCTTTGAGGGCTAAGCCGATTCCCAGCTGAAACCATTTTCTATTTCTGTCTGCACTAAACACTGAGTTTGCAGCTTGTTTTGACACTGCTGGGAGTGTGTACAACAGCACCAATCCCTAACTGTGAGATGAGAGTGATTACACCTCTCTGAATGAGGAACCACATTCCCAAAGCTACAATAATTGTAAGTGTGAAACAGGTGAAAATAACATTAATGGGAGGGACCTGTGTTTTACATCTGTATGAGATGACTTTGATTTTGGGACAAATATTATATTTCCAAATTAAACATTTGAACCTTGACTTTGCTCAAATGTATATGGATGGTTTGTGTTTATCAGAATGTGTCGGAAAGAATATGCTCTCTTAAATATGTCTATGTATAGATGACTGACAGCTCTGTATATAGAAGGTGAAAAGTATTTTGGCTGCAGGCAGGTACTTCATGAGTTCAGTAAATTGTCAATGTCACTCTTTTTATATTTATGTAAAACGTGATTCATGCTTAAGATACCCAAGATACACGTATTTGGCCAAACCTGTTAATTCTTGAATCCAGGTGTTTCAGTCAGGTCCCTTATCCCTAGTGAATGACAATCTTAATGCTTCAGCATACCAAGACATCTTGGACAATGCTATGCTTCCAACTTTGTGGCAACAGTTTGGGGATGGTCCTTTTCTATTCCAACATGACTGTGCCTCAGTGCACAAAACAAGGACTGTAAAGACATGATTTGATGAGTTCGGTGTGGAAAAACTCGACTGGCCCAAACACAGAGCCCTGACCTCAACCCCATCGAGCACCTTTTGGATGAACTGGAACGGAGATTGCAAGCCAAGTCTTCTTGTCCAGCATCAGTGCCCGACCTCATAAATGCTCTACAGAATGAATAGACATGAATTCCAAAAGAAACACTCCAAAATCTTGTGGACAGCCTTCAAAGAAAAGTGGAAGCTGTTATAGGTGCAAAAGGAGGACAAACTCTATATCGAAGTGTATGTATTTGGATACAATGTCATTGCAGCTTTGGCGAAATACTTTTGTTCATATAGTGTATATTCTCTCAATCATAGGTGTAAAATGTACATAATATACGTTAACAATCGCTCATTTTGATATCCAATGTGCTTTGTTTCAGAACCAAAGAAACTATAAAATATAAGTAAAATAAGGTTCTGCTTTTGTGGATGTTGATAGACAACTAATAAACTAACTAACTAACTAACTAACTAACTAACTAGCTACAAAAGCACAGTTATACAGGGGACACCAGAAGACTACACTGTTCTACCACTGTTTAGGCTAAAGGAGTGTCAGGTTCTTTTCCCCTATTTCCTTTCAGTATGTAAGCCAGCATTTTTTTTTATTGAATGTTTTATAATCTTCTATGTTATGGAGATTGTATAACGTAACTCTATATGCATAGCTAAAGAGCCAAAGCCCGTACCTGAGCCAAGTCTATCATAAACAGTTTAGCAGTGATTTTGGACAGCTGTTCTGAGCTAAAAAAAAATTTTGCATAAAAAACAGTCACAAGCTCATCATGTTTGTTCGGATTTTCTAAAAAAGAAACCTATATTATTAAAGCTTTGGGGCTCGTACAGTCAGGTTAACTCCAGCACGATCGTAAATCAAAATCCACTGAAAAAATTCCTTTTTTGCCTGATCCTGTCCAGCCATGACAATAATTTAGGGCTAACTCATATACCAGACCTATATAAAGCACTTTGCTGCAAACTGTGCTTTTACTCTGGGCCTGCTGCCATAAAAAGGATGGATAAAACAGTACAGCTGGACAAAAGACCACTGCATTTCCAGTTGTATACAGTGATAAGTCATGTGTCATCTCTCCATATGGAGCTTGGAATAGTCAGGTTGCATATACTGTATAGCAAATACCTCAATCAATAAATTCAAGAGAAAATCACAATAGGTGTTATGGTAGAGTTTGTGTGTGTAATATTTTTAGTCTTGTTAAACTAGCAGTACAAAAGGTATTTCAGTATTTCAGTGTACAACCTCAAATTAGGTTTCTAACATAATACAGTGCCAGTAATTAAAATCATTTGTGGTTACATACTGTACATCAAGTGCTTTGTGCTGTACATGGAAATTGATATTACTTCTTAAAGCTTCATCATTTCTGAGACCCATTGGTGGATCCAGGAAAGTGTCCTGGAGGTCAAATTGCTTCTGAAAGAAGGTTTAGTCATTGCATAATTAAGGCATTGCTTTATATTATAATAAAATGTAAGTCAGCTGCAAGTAAAACTAGAACTTGTCACTGTTATACTACAATTTTAAAATTGGAATCCATACAGAGAAGCCTTGAATTAGCACCTACAGTAGACACGTTCTAAATATAATCAGCCTTCATATTTTAGTGAAGTAATAGTATCACTCTCTCACTCATCGTCTATACCGCTTTATCCTGTATTCAGGGTTGCGGGGGGCCTGAAGCCTATCCCAGGAGGCTTAGGGCTCGAGGCAGGGTGCCAATACATCACAGGAAACACACACTACGGGCAATTTGGGAACCCCCGATTAGCCTAATCAGCAGGTCTTTGGGAGGAAACCCGGCCAGGCTCGATTCTCGTCTCTGTGTGCATGGAGTTTGCATGTTCTCCCCATGCTTGGTGGGTTTCATCAGTATTTAAATCAAATATGTTTTAATAAGTGTTATTTTTTTTAACCAAAGGCTATTTAGCAAAAAATTCATATTGTGTGGCGTATATATATATCAATACTGTACATATTGACAGTGGTGGAATGTAACGAAATATTTGTACTTCGTTACTGTACTTAAGTAAATTTTTACGTATCTATACTTTACTTAAGTAAAAAAAATAATGCATAC
>JAOVVA010000017.1:21052056-21076096 GCA_028565275.1 Leiocassis micropogon
AATGTAGAAAGAAATAAAAATCAGGAACCATCATGGAGTTAGAAAGTGACCCCAAACTTTTGAACAGTAGTGTATGTCTGATATAATAGCAACTGTTTTGATTGCTGTCATAACCTGTTCATGATTGCAAAAAAAAAAAAAAAAGCATGGGATTTAAGTGCAACATATTTTATGTTTTATAATAATCATGATAGTTTCTAACATCGGCATAGGTAAAGAAACGTGCATTAACCAGAGCAGAGTTTAAAAAAAAAAAAAAAAAAAAGAAAGAAAAAAAACAACATAAGGTTCAGGTTGTAATACTATAAAACATTACAGTTGTTATTGTGACAAAGACAACAACACGTTTTATAAATCAGACACTAGTATTTTTGGTGGCTGCTAAATATTTTATGGCCGTTTTAGTACATCTCGTAAACCGTGTGGTAAAAATATTAACATGAGACATAACCGGTTGAGCTAGTAAACATTATGACAGCTATCATTATTATTACTTAACATTTTATATCGCTATGAGCTATGGAACATTTATGACACTGTTATACCAGTCTTATGATTCATACACATTCACATTCCATACAAACTTAAATAATTCTTTTGATTTTGTAAAGCTGCTTTGCGACAATAGCAATTGTTAAAAGCGCTATACAAATAAAATTGAATTGAATTGAATTATGACTTTTGGAAAAGTGCCACCTTTTTAAAAAAAATTATAATCCATTTGTATAATGGAAAACACTGGAAATAAATGCTATGCAAGTTATGACCTTGATAATGACCTTGATAATGCAAGTCAAATATATTTGTTGGATTGTCTATGAATGATGATATTGTAGACAGACACTGAACAATTTGACTCGACAAAATCTTGTAAAACCCTGCACTGTTAGTATTTCTACGGAAATTCCCAATTATAATTAGGAAATGGAAATGTTGAACTGTTTTTTTTAATAAAAAAAAAAACCTGGATCCCTGACGAAGCCAAATTAAGTGGGGGCAGTAAAAGTAATACTGTTGACATGCAAATTCAGAACCCACCTCTTGTACCTACAGTAGGGGTGTGTGTATGAGTGTGTATGTGTGTGCAGTTTTGTAAATCGAGTCAGTATTAATAGTGCCTTTCTCTCTCTTTCACATGCACGCACAGTGCTGCTGTGTCCGGTGTGCCAAATAAGTCGGCTTTGTACTGACAGAACCAGAGCAGATCCTAAGGGTAAAGCCAGTTTCCTCCTCCCCTCCACGCGTAAACATTATCACATCAAAAATCTTAACCGGAGTAGACAGCCCATAGCAAGAGCACACACCTCGCTCAAAATCAGACTGACACAAATGACCTGCTCTTGTCCTGACCTGACCACAGTCATTACGAACACGTGTACTGTACATAAATGACAGAACACACACCATGAACACACCTTCTTGAATTTTTTTTTTTTTTATCTCACATATGCTGAAATAATTAAAACAGTGCACCGCACTCATCTTTTTTTTTCTTTCTTGCCCTTATATAATTACACACATGATGGTCAGTTCAACACATCTGGCATGCACACACATGTTGAATATACAGAACATATGTGTAAAGGTAACACAATATCCAAAAACTTAATGCAACAGAAACCCTATTTAAATATTATTAGCGTTGTGAAAAGGAAATCCCTGCCAAAGGCAACTGATGAAAACATGGTTATGGGTTTTTTTTTCATTCAAAGAATAGTCATTCACTAAAATAAAAATAACCATAGTTAATCCTTCTGTCTAATCGTGTCAAATAGCACGTTACTTTTTTTGTTAATAGAGGTACATGCCAGAAGCTCAGCACATTTATCTGGCTTTGATTAAGATCAAAGAATAAGAATAAGTCAAAAAAAGAAAATAATAACTCAAGTGTGTTGTCACCTATTCTTTAAAAAATAAGACTTTACTTCTAAATAAATAAGAACTTTAATAAATAATTAAAATATAAATCATTTAGAACTTTACTTCTAAATAAATATGTACATTTACCTTTAACGGAACATAAAAGCACAAAGTGATGACATTTATTGATTTATTTTTGAGCTTCTACAATGAACTGACATCAATTAATAGAATTCATTAACACCATCATGGTATAACTCTACAAGCACTTCACAAAGAGCTCCCACCTAATTCAAGATCCATAGCTGATATTTCTGACTAACAACATTAAACAACACCTAGGTTTTGTGTTTAAAGTCTAAGCTCCAAGAACTCGGTCCACTTATCCAGCTTTGATATTGCTGCCAAAATCCTTAAAACATGTCATCAAGATGAAATTTGCACTTTTTAAAAAAAATATTATTTCTTTGGATAATATTCCGACTTTCAATTTTGCACTTCAGACCTTTACTTCTCCACACAGAAGATTTTTTTTCCCCTGTACACTTTTAGGAAAATGGTTAAAGACAAAGTGATGTGGCTTGACATGAACCATATCCTGTTCCTTGCATACGACATTAATTTGCCAAAACTAGCAAATTCTATTCTTTAAAAAAATACAATGTGTGTTTTTAAATCCATTTATAGTCATCATTTATTTTGTCCTGTTATCACTTTTGTTATAGCAGTAATAAACAGTTGTTTTATCAAAAGGCTTTCTCTTTCTCTTTTATATGTTATATGCAACTTTAAGCCCAATATTGTGTAGGTTCTCCTTGTAGAGCAAGGGTGTCTCCATCCCCATGGGGCTTGACTTCACAAGACCTCTGTGGGTGTGTGCTGTGATGTCTGGCACCAGGACATTAGCAGTGGATCTTTGGGTGCTGTGGGTTGCGGGGTGAGGCCTCCATGGATTGGACTTGGCGCATTCCATGAATACTCAGTCAGATTGGGATCTGGGCAATTTGGAGACCAGATCAACAACCTTGACGTATTTACCCGTTAAGCCTGATACACAGCAAGCTGTTATGCACTGGATGTTCTGACAATGTTGACGCAGCAATTTGTGCTACATACTTTACCTTTTCTCTGGGATCGGACCGGACGGGGTAGTTTTTGGTCGCTACAGGCATAGATGAGCCTTGGGTGGCCATAATCATGATATAATTGATAATCACTGTTATTCAATTCCTGATTAGTATATATCTGACTGCACCTATCATGGAAAATTCACTTTTTAAACATTTTTGTAGATTTAAATAGGTCACTAGTGTGTGTATACACAGACAAAATATGAGAAAACCACTGTTTTTGTTTTCCCATTTTTGTCCAAAAATGTGCTAGAACACGCTGTTCAAACTTCCCACCTGGTATGACATCATTTCAGGCAAAAAAAAAAGGGGGGGGGGGCAAAAAATTTGCATAGCCTTACCTGTACTTGTTTCCTGAGCACCATTTTCCAGGAAGACCCATTTATCGCATTCTGATTGGATAAAAAAATATGTGTGTGTGTGTTTTTGGGGGGGGGGGTGTTGGACGGTGTAGCTCATATGCATTTGAAGCCACAGACAGTAAAACAGTACAAGCCAAACACTAGTGAAACAATGTAATTTCAAGGATGGCAGAATACAAGATGAAGTGGTATTTCAGCTAGAACATTACCAGACACCACTACAGAGACCTCAAAGACTTTTATTAACTTGTTAAAACGGAGTAGAATATGGCAGCTTTAAATGACACAACTACATCTGATAAGTTTTTATAAGCCGTTTATGCCGAGCTTCCCTGTGCAAATTGTTACTATGGAAACTATAACATATTAGAAGGATTGCTTCATACAAAACTGAAAGTACTAATCTTATATAAATTAATACATGACCATGTATGGCATATACATGGCATATAAATAACATAAAAAATATGAATTATGTCCTGCTTTTAAATGCACAAAGCAAGTTTGCCTAGACAAGCGTGTACATACACACATGGCATGTAGGAGTGTTAATTAGGTGTAAATTTGCCACTGTTTGTAATGATCGTTTTGTATCCACATCTGTCGCAGCATAAAAATAATAGTGTTTTTCCCCCATGTCAACACATTTGACTCTTGGTTTATAATTCTGTCAAACAACACTATCATGTCATGTTGTGAGAAAAAAAAAATTGGGATTACCACATCTAGAGCTGGCTGTGCGTACATACAGTGCACACATGGCGTGTGTTTGAGACACACTGCTGAAAGAAAGCAGAAGTGGCACTGTGTTAATTGGGTGCTAATTTACCGTTAACCTTCGCTGCTTTTACAGGCTTGTAATGAGCTGCTACTACATACCCACACCTGTTAATGCCAGTGATTACACTCAAGTGTGACGCGCACGCGCGCACACACACACACACACACACACCACAGGATTCACTGTGCAGCTGTGGGAGGAACAGGTGGTGTGAGGCTTTTGCAGCTACTGAGCTATAACTGTACACAAAACTTATTAAAGTAGTGTGTGTCCTATCACATTACGTTACTTAGTGCCAAGAGATTACACGGCACACTCTGCTTAGAAAAATACTTCTGTAAGCTTTGTTTAATCTTCCTCAGTGTTGAGAATTTAAGTTACTCAAGGAAAATTTAACAGCTTGACTTTTTTTTTTTTTTGCGTGTCCTCTCTGTCCAGCTGTTACGAACCGAGTCTCAGAGGATATTAATGCAGTTAAGAATTTTATTAAATAAAACACAACACTCCAAACGGGTTATCCAAACAGATAGGGATAATTAAATCAAACAAAGAAATCAAACAAACTGGGTCAGGATCCGGAAAATTACACAAAGTTCAAAGGCTTTATAACGACCTGGGACAAGTCACTGGGAGCGTCTACTTCGAAATGACAGCGGGTTTGTAAGTCTCTTTTATACGGGTCTGTATTTAGTCTCAGGTGTGTTAGAATTCCGTTCGGGTTCTGGGTCTGACGCCAGCATATTGAACTTTAGTAGCCCCTCTATTAATTCTGTGTGTTATGTAAAAAGCAATAAAAATCATCTGATCATAGTGAGTCTTAGTATTAGACAAATATATCCTCAGATGATCATAATAATGCCATATAACATCGCCCTATCATTTAACATAAATTGCTGTGTATTTAACATTTAAATGCTCGGTGAGGCCTGTAGGGTCTAAGAAGTAATTGATGCATTTATTGGTATTAGTCTGAGCATGGTATGGTCTGACCTTGGGGTGAATGTGCTGGGACGTCAACTCCTAGGTAGATTGGCGAGTGTCTTGTTTGCTTTCCTCTTGTGAATAATCTCCATCCCTGTAGAACGTTGCACTCCAAAATATTTGAAAATGGTTTTATAACTATTTCCAGATTGATGTGCAGCAAAGAATTTCTTCTCTAAGACCACTGCTTATGTCTCTCCCTCTTGGCATTGTGTTAACACTCCTGAATGCTCCAGACCAGCAAACTGCCAAAACCTCTGCTTTTATAGAAGTCTGGACACCTGCTGATGATCAATTAATCAAGGGCTGATTATTAACATCACCCGGCTGCAACTTACTGTCTCAAATCCTGTGGAAGCAGTGAGGGGGTACTTAGTATGTATGTACTTTTATTTTTGTTAAGTTATGCATGGCACGGTGAAAAAGTTATATGTTGCTATTTGTCTGATATTGTATTTGCCTTAATACTAACACCTTTTTTCCCTAACACAAACTAATACAAAACACATATAAACTCATATAAATATATACTATTCATTACATGTAAAGTGAATTATTTTAGGTCTTTTTTGTTTTTATTTGAATGACTACTGTTTAAAGCTCTTGAATATAAAAAAATCCAGTATCTTAAAATATTTCTTTATTTAAAAAAAGATTTACAATAAAGAAACTTTGAAAAATTATGTTCACTTATGTGTTTAAGCGCGAATTACTGCATCATTGTGGAATGGTATGGAGTTGATTGGCCTGTACCACTGCTAAGGGATTATTAATGATAAAAATGATTACTCATCTGTACTGTTAAAATGGGTGTTTCTCATCTTTCTCATGACAATACATTCATTATAAAGAATCAGGGGTCAGGCTAGTTGGCTGGCCAATCAGCAAACCAGTTAGTGGTAGTTTTGGCACTGTGGAAAGGTGCCATGTCCTGCTAGAAAAGGAAATTGTCATCTCCATAAAGCTTGTCAGCATCAGAAGCATCAAGTGAAATCTCCTGGCAGAGGGCTGCATTAACTTTGAGCTTGATAAAACACAGTAGTTCAGCATCAGCAAATGCCATGGCACCTCAAATATTCACTAACTGAAAAGTTCACACTGGACTTTGATTCTGTGTCTCTCCATTCTTCTTACAGATTTTGGGACCTTGATTTCCAAATGAATGGCAAAATTTACTCTCATTTGCAAAGAGGACCACTGGGCAGTGGTTCTCCATGAGTATTCTAACTTTCCATGAATAACGTTTCATGAGTATTCTACATACATCACTCTGCAAACAGCCTGCCCTTTCATCAATGACCTTCTGTGGCTTATCATTCTTGTGGAGAGTGTTGTTGATCGTGTTCTGGACAACTGTCAAGTCAGCAGTCTTCCTAAGGACTGTGGTTGCATGTACTAAACTAGACAGAGAGATGCATGAAAGCTAATTAGCTTAATTTACTGGACCACTGAGCAACAGTCCAGTTTTTTTCCCCTAAGCCCAGATAAGTCGCTTCCAACATTGTCTCGGTCTCGTTCCATTTTCTTAAGACATCTACAGTATGCGAGGTGCCTCTTGATGCACTGACTCCAGCCTCACTCCACTCTTTGTGAAGTTCTCCCAAGTTGAATTGATTTTACTTGACAATCTTAAAGCTGCAGTCATCCCTGTTGCTTGTGGACCTTTTCATACCACATTTCTCCCCTTCAGTCAACTTTCCATGAGTATTACACAATACAGCACTCTGAAAACAGCCTGCCCTTTCAGTGATGACCTTCTATGGCTTATCCTTTTTGTGGAGGGTGTCGATGATTGTCTTCTGAACAACTGTCAAGTCAGCAGTCTTCCCCAGGCATGTTTTGGACTAGACCAAGAAATGTATGGTATATTTATACTGTATAAGCATGAATTTACTCAAACTCGAAATGAAACATTCCCATATTTTGAGATAATGGATTTTCGGTTGTCATATTATATGAACAAATATATGAAAAAAATATCCATATACACCTATATAAAAAAATATATACATTAATTGGGACATAAGAAGAACATTAGCAGACTGATATTGGTATAAACTGAAGTACACTGTTACTTACATTATTATTGTTACAGTATTATTTTTGCAGAACATTTTTTCACCTTTACCCTTAACCATCCTGACTTGGGGAGGTTCTGCCTGTGATCTCTGACTGGAATGACCATAAGACGTGTTTATTCAAAGAGAGAGTTAATTTCCTATTGTAAACTTAACATTTATTTCTAATACAGGTAAAAGAGAAATATATTTGGTTTAAGTCATCTGTAGTTAAAAATAAATTATATATAGCAGAAAAATAATTATCGTTTCAAAGGGTTTTTTCCAGGTCACCACACTTAGAGTGGGTTACATATAGTGATGAGTTTAATTGTTGCAATATGATACATCAGCCATCACTACTGCCCATTATGAATAAACAGATGCTAGATGTCCCAAAACAATTAAAATAGCTGCCTTACTGTAATGCAGCATTGAAATGTAGAACAATCAGAGAGGGCGTGGTAGAGAGAGGGAGGAGAGTAGAGAGAGGGAGGGGAGAGGGAGGCAGGGGAGAGAGAAAGAGAGAGAGAGAAAGATTGAGAGGAAGAGAGAGGCAGAGTGGGGGTAATTGAAATGCTAGTTTATATGGGTCAATGCAATATCCACAGATGAAAAGAATTTTACCCCAATTAGGCCACATCTGCTATTTAATCAGCCATTAGAAAATCAAAAAATGTCTGGATAATTACAGAGCAATTTTGTGATTACAATCTAATGTCTGATACCCATTTGTGAACGATGGTTTAAAAAAAATCACAGTCACAGATGCTATCCTAGACCTGCTCACAGCTGTTTGGGTGCAATCTACTGAAACCTCAGAAACTCGATCCCCGAATCCATGCGTATATCCTGTATGTGACAGCATAGTTATGTGCACAATACAGTTAAATACAGAATCTCTGAGAAGAATTTCTTTTCAACACATTTAATGCTGTTTGTTGATCTACATCTCCTCACAGCTCTAAGGTCCCTGGCTCGATCCTGAGCCTGGGTTATTGTCTGTGCGAGATTCTGAACATCTTCTCCTAATATCCATACAAGTTTTCTCTGGGTTCTCTGGTTTCCGCCCACCACTCAAAAACATTCCAGTAGGTGTTGGTGAGTGAGTACAGGGTTTCGTGTAATGGACTGGTGTCCCATCCAGACTCTATTCACAACAGTGTACTCCCAATGTTTCTGTGATATGCTCTGCAACCCTGACAGGATAAAACAGTTACTGAAAGTGAATGAATTATGGATGTATCCTCCAAAGCATCCCAAAGCTACAGGAAAAAAGCTTTAGAAGTTTAAAAAGAGAAACAAAGCCAAGATTTGTCATGTCTCTCTGGTTCCAAACCTCTTCTGAAGAAAGCAGAATATAACACCAGAAATGTCAAAATAATTGGGGATGGGAATGGGAACTTTATGACCTTTTTTTTTTTTTTTTTTTTTAACAAATGCAAACACAATTGTGAGTTACACAATATCTGCTTATAAGTTACTTTGTCTTCCAGTTCATTATGACCAAAAGCATCAAATTCATCATGAGTAGAGAGCAGGCATTTCTCCTTGCCACTCTATTTTGTTTTCAGAATTTCAGAGTTAAATTTAATGGAAACAAACTGTAAAATCTCACTTTTAAAGCAAAGGTTACGAACTTGGGGTGGCGCCACAGATCCGGTTTAATTGTGCATATGGGTCAAACAAATAAAACCACATTTCCAATCTGAGTATAAAGTCATGACTAATATGACTCCATGATTTGTTTCATAACTCAGAAATGATGGTTCTTCGTGTGGTTCATTTTATTGATATTAGTCCTATAAAACTATAATAACTTGGCACTTTCTTTTACTATAATATTTGAGGGGTAATGCAATAAATTTCAGTGTATTACGAACATAAAATGGAACTGAGCTGTGCCTTAAAATTTCTATCAACAAAGGGGAAGGATAGTTATGAGACAATGTTCCAGATACAAGGTCTCCAAATACCATCAATTCATCATCCAACGGACTGATTGTACTGCTGCGTCTCAGGTTTAGCTCACCGTCCAAGTGGACTTTATGTTTTTAGCGGAGATGTTTAAGAAAACAAGACAGGATGACTGTAAGAAAATGTGCTTTCATTAAGGCAACTTACCACTTGGCTACTGTACTGCACTGGCAAGAAAAACAGCCGGGGAAAATAAAGGCATGTGGAAAAAACAGCTATGCAGATTGTGGAGATTTTAATCAACGCAGGTAAAAATCTCTGTTTCTGTGCAGTTGTTATTCCACAGTTGTTTTAAAAGATAAAACAACATTAACTTGGTATTAATTTTCTTATTTTATCTTATGATTGACCTCCTGAGACCCAAATGTCTTCTCACTGTTTATCTTCACTAGCAACTGATGAATATAAACTTAATGTCTTTAAACAGGCGGAAGGTTGGCAAAAGGTTGGCAAAAGTATTATACCACAGTTCCTCATATGAGAATTGCACAAGGATATACTGATAAACAAGTAGTTGGGAGAAAATGTCATGTCCTCATATGAGAACATTTTCGCCTCAAGAGGTTAAAATTAACATGGCTGTTATACACTGGTTTGTATAAAATACATTTCTACAGTTTATTTCCCTTAACATGAGTTTACAATGAACCAAAGCACAGCCCCAAACTATGCGAGAACTGTTTAGAGTAGAGGTAGTCGGCTGGTGTTTCATCCGCAATGGCCTGGCCAGGTCTGCAGAGTTTCGACCTTATTGAGCCTTTGTAGGAACAACTCGACCGTATGGCTCTAAAAATGTTCCAGTCAAGCCAATCCAACTTGTAGGAGACATTTCAAGAAACATTGGGTGAGATTTCCACAGATTACCTCAACAAACTGACAGCTAGAATGTCAAAGGTCTGCAAGGCTATAACTGCTACAAAGGGAGGATGCTTTAACAAAATGTTCCTTTTACAGCTCATTCGACAAATATATTTGCACGTTTTAATGGAAAATGTTGTTAATATATTGGGATATAACCTGGGTTTTTCACATAAAAAAAGAAACAATTTAATATATATATATATATATATATAAGGTAGTAACTGTATTGACCTTCAAGCTATTGAATAATATATATAGAATTACATTTTAATTGATGACAAATTCACAACCAAGTAATCAAGTAACAGTCTGTAACTGTCAAAATAGGTTGCTAACTGATGCTAGTAATCTCATTTGTTTGGAGATGGGCTCAAATCCCAACCTAAACACTCAAGGTTTGTCTTGGCTCTCTTGGGTCTATGCTCCCAGAGAAAACAACACAAAAAAACATGGAACGGAGAAGAATCATAGGTCTCACCTTCTCCAGAGAAATGTGAGAATGTTGGGAATAATGGCTGTTTGCCATGGATATAAGAAGGGGCTCATCCAAGCTCACACAGGTCATATGATAGAAAAAAGTAAGAGTGGGAAAAAAAAAGTGGGCAACAGAAGACAATCCGCCTCCAAATCCTCCATCGTCTTGTCTCAGGAAGCTGGCAGTAACAGGATAAGTCTGTCCAGGCTCCAGGGACATGGGTTGGCTTGTGAAGGCCGGGTGGAGACAACCTTGAGACTGGGCAATGAACCCGGGCGAGTGCTTTGGATGCAGAGAGTATAAGAGGTGGACCTCTGCTATTAACACAACAAACAAGTGAGTAGAAGAAAGGCTCCAGGGCAGCTCAGAACAGATCAGTTAGCTTGTTTTAACACGGACAGCAGCCAGGCCCACTGCTGGCCTCTCCTCCTGGGAGTTTAATGCTAATGAGGCAGCGCTAGCCTGAGGGTGCTTTGAATCTTTTGGCACATAGCTCATAGCATTAGCAGCAACTCTGTCTTTAGTTCAGGGTTTTGTATTTTTTTCCCCTGCTCCTGTTAGATGCTCTCAGTAAGTGGTAGGATGACATTCTGTCAACTCCTTCCAACCACCCCAATCCCTTCCAGTTTTTAAAGTAGAACAAAGCTGAAACAAGTTTAGTTCTGACCCCTTTCTCTCCCCAAATCAGATTTGGACAAGACATGTAGACATAGATGAGATATGTCAGGAAGAGAGGGGGAGCAGTGGAAGTTGGGGATTTTACAACTCAAAAGAATTCAGAAGCTGGTCAGAGGATATGAAAAAGCTTGAAGGCAGTTATGCAGTTATAAAGACTAAGCAAATATTTATGTCTGGAAAGGAAATGAAAACTTTTGATCTTATTATGTTTTTTTAATATGGATATTTTAACCTATGTTATTTGACCATTTCGTTACTTGTGATAAGGAAGTAACATCTGTAAAACCTGAAGTGAATTTTTTTGCTGCTAGAAATGAAATGTCTGCATCGTTGTATATCATTTAAGGTAGAATTGTTTCAAATTGTGATTCCACACTTTCCAGTTTTCAGTGCCCAAAGTAAAAGGTTCTGCCTGCAGTCTCCCGGGTATTAGAATTGGTATATACCGTAGACAAGAAGAAATGGAAAGATTACCCTTTCTTTAGAACCTTGCAAATAACATCAAAGCAGAAATACCTTGTTTACATTTCAGTCTAATTGCAGAAACTGAGAGTACTGTTTGTTCAGACCTGCAGCACGTCACCAACACCATATTGATTTACTATTTAATGACCCCAGGACTCGTGCGGCCTTTCTTCCAAACATCTCTGGTTGCAGCAGGATCATGCGGGAATGCAGAGTGAAATTCATGCACCATTTGTATCTGTAACTGCACCGCCAGAACTCAAATGCTGCATGCACATGCTCGCCATATGATGACAGCAATCCCGAGGAGGAGATCTAGGACAGATGGGCTCGGAGGAGCTCAGGTTAACACAATGGAATTTAAAAAAATCACTAGAGTTTAAATGACCAGATTTGGCCAGGGATTTGGGATTTGATCCCCTCATGATCAGAATTATCTAAACACTTTGATGGACCTTTGATTGAGCAGAAGTAATGGAACTTAAGGAATGAACCACGACAGACTAGACATTAGTCCTGATGCATTTTAGCACGTTAACTACTGGAGACAGTAAGGGGTTCAAAGTGTACAGATGACCTCCCGACCAAGTCAGATGAGGGCCCATTAAAAGACCTATGGTTGATGCTTAAATGGGATCAGTACAGTAATTTACTTACTGACATGACCTACGTTTTTGTATTTTATTATAAATAAATGTATTTTTATCATTAAAACACATTTCAACTTGTCCAATACCCCATCCCTCTCCCTTATTGTGAAAGTGTGTGACTGTGCCTGTAAATGAGCAAATAAAACTATATGCATTCAACATTAAAAACTCTATGCATGCCAAGAAATGCTTAATGAACTTGCCATTCACTCCACTGACAGAAAACTGGTCCAAGGACTGGACCACAAGGACATTACTAGAGACTGGGTTGCAAGAAAAGTCACGCAATTTGCATTTGGACCTAAACACTAGTCTGCAAAACATCACAAGACTTTAACCCTGAAAAAGTAGAGCATTTTAGACTATTGTAAAAAAAAAAAAAAAAAAAAATAAAATTTTATGGATATATACAGGCTTTAGGATTGTGCAATATAAAGTGTCATACATGCCTTTTTTCAGCACAACCTACTTAAAATGATTAAACCAATTTATTTTAATTGGCTATATGAACATGACTGAGAAAAAACAAATAATAAAAAGTGCCACACAGGCAAAGAAATACCATCGACACATATGATCACGTGTTTTATGGTTGTTTATTGGTTGTCTCTATGACTAAAAAATAAGTAATATATCCACTTTTTGAGTTCCTCATTTTTGCGACATCATTCCCATATTACAGTGAATTAAAATTTCACACACACACACACACACAAGCCATATAAGGATTTTTTTTTTTTTAGCATTAGCATTACTGGTACCATTTCTGGGTAACCAGTAAATCATCATCTTTTTATTTGACAGTCATATACTCTATACAGCAGTTTAATTCTTTAAACAATCTGACCAATACATACTGAATTAACTTAATTAATGCAGATGAATTAATGTAATTAATTATTATAACACTGAATTGATTTATCTACCCACCCATGATCTAATCTCATGATTTAATGTGTTGCAGTAATTTTTTAATTAGTGTTTAATTTCCTCTAATTGTATTGACTTTCCCCTCTAATCATCATTCACTGGTCCATTTATCATTCCTTGTTTTATTTTAAGGTAAAAGAGAAACATCACTCTTAAAGACTAATCTGAAAGTAAATATAATTTCTCTGTGATTAGAAATAACTGAATTTACCTACGGTTATGTTCTTTATAATCATATTGAGTATATGCATGCAAAATAGAGGATCTGTACATGGTTCTTACAGACATATTCTGTGTGTCACTACACAACTAATGGCAAAGCGCTTATTTAAAACTGGCCGTGTTGTATTAGAGCTAATGGTGAGTGGGTTTTGATGGTACTGAAGTGGTTGTGGATGAAAATGTCGTCCCCCTGTCCATAATTATTAATGACTGGCCTGTCTGCACATGGAACTAGAGTCTTCTGCTTGGATGGTTGTGAAAAATAAAATTCAAGCCATAAAAAAAACCCCTCTCTATCAACATAGTCTTGAAGTCATTACTCATATAGCATCTAGCTCACACCTGGAAGGTTTTCCTTTGATCCAACATGTACAGTACTACTAAATCCACTGCTGCACAATGTGAACAACGGGGCTTTCCATAAACTAATATTAAATCATAGGGTGTATTATTAAATATTACAACACATGTATTTTTATACAAAATAAATCACTATAATTAGTCAATCACTTAAAGCAAAAGTATATTTTATTTACTTGACTGGGTTAAATTTAATATTATTCTGCCTGCATAATTGCTTAATAGCATTATTATAACTTGTGTTGAAGGAGAGCAGTATTGGCGTTTCTGCACTGATGTATCTCCTTAAAATACTAGTGGGAAAACACTCGCATGAAAAATTCTGACACTGACCAATACAGGTCCTTTGTCTCAAACCGTGATCTATGACAGGCTACATAACAGCCTTCCAGACGATACAACAACCTTAAGCCTGTCCATGAAGAATTGAAAACATCTGTGGCCTTCAGAGACATGTCTTTTTCTTACTGTGTCCTTGCTGCCTGACCTGATGTTGTGACAGTCACAGCGAGAAGAAACTGATCTGAAGCCAAACCGATCTATGTTTCCAGCAAAACAGACAGGCCTTGATTATTTCTTCATTTTAACAAGCCAATATAACTCCTGTCATCTGGCCAACTCAGGAGAGAGTGCCAGTAGGATGTCTAAGGACTTGGCCGCCTTCAGTTCTCCTGTCAATCTGGGTGCTTTCTTAATACCACTCCTTACAAGGGTTAGGCAAATAAGCCTGGACTAGCGTTCCAGTGGCTGGAACAAAAGAACCAGCAGGAGAAAAAGAGCCAGAGCATGAGGAAGAGAGGGGAAAAAGAGAAAAAGAACAAAGCATAAAAGAGACTGTAAGAAAAAAAAAAGAAGGGTGTCTACAGTTTATGCAATAAAAGTCTGTTCTATAAAGGCCCAACATATCTGCAAAAGCAGGGTGTCTTCTTGAGAAATCAGATTTTGATGGATTCAGTTTATTAAAGAATAACATTATTTCTGATATAGTGATATGCACGGGCCTGCTGAGTATTATTCCTCCCCAAAACCACAACGATTTTCAAAAGCGAAGGGAAGCATGGATTAGCTGTCATGTAAAGGAATAGTCCATAAAGTAAGCTGTGTAGATGGTTTCTAGAGGACATGCTGAGAAAACAAAGGCTAATAAAAATATTTGCTCATATAATAACAAGAGAATGGATTTAATATCCCTTGTTCCAAAAAACTGTATACAGGATTCCAAGATATAATATTAAAGGGCATATATATATTACATTACATTAATACAGATTACAGTACGTTGAACGCCAAAGTATTTTTAAATATATTTCAGGAATTAATTTACAGTCTGACTTGGCCAGCAACATTCTGAGGAAAAAAGCTAAGCTTGCCACAATAAACTGTTACAGATTTATGTTAGCAATACGCTAATTCAGCTAAACAAACAAAACAAAAGTTTGCTTCCTTATTATCCTGGTAACAAAGTTTATATTTTCTACTAGGTTATAGTTATAAACTTAGCTTAAACATATACCAGCTCTTATACCATGTCTATAATCTTAATGCTAGCTAGCTAACCAAACCTACTACACTATAACCTATTACATGCTACAGGTTTGCTACAGGTTTTAGCTTTAACACTGTTGGTGTAAACATCAGTCAAGATAATATATCCTCATTAATGAGGTATCTTTGCTGTTTTTTGTCTATTTTTCAATGTTTTTGGTGTATTTGATCCAACACTACAATTCTCTGATTCCTCACTGTGTTATTTCAGACAAAATGGCTGACATACATACAGTAACAGGCAGCTCAGAGTCTTTCTGTAAAATAGCTGAACAATTCTTTAAAAAAAAAAAAATAATAAATAAATATAATAATAATAATAATAATAATAATAATAATAATAATAATAAATAGAGCACATGAAGGTAAAAGCTTGACTAAAATTTTCTTTGTGTATCATTAGGTACATGCCTCGTGAATTCTTGAAACAAACACAGCTGACTAAAAGAAAAACAGAGTGACGGTAGCCTGGATTTGGTTAGAGGTTAAACGAAAACCACTAAACAAGGGGTCACAAACATGTACATGTGTTTAAGGGCACATGTGGCGTGAGCATCTGTGTTTGATGTGTTTGTTTATGCGGTGTATCTAGGAAATTTCACGTATTCTGTCAGTATGTGACAATCACAATTTAGTAAGATTTAATAAGGTAATACAGTAATTATCTGAGATTAGACCTTTCAAGCCCAAGAGAAAGGGTTTAGGGCACTAAACTAACCCTAGATGTTAACGAGACTGCAGGTTGTAGGATTGGAAGGTTCACTTAAACATGAGCAATTTCAGAGCGACACATTTCAACCGTGTAAGTCAGTTCAGTGTGAGGTCATGGCTCTGGTGATGCAGTTCAGTGGTTAAAGAAGTCCAGAGGGACAGAAATCTTGGAGGTGTTTATTTTGTGATGATTATGTAACAGTTCCAGGTAGTCTGTGGTATCTCTGGCTCTGCCTGCATCCAACTGAGGACTGTTAGGAAAAACTACACCCAGCTCTGTTATAAAAATTTTTTAATGTTTCACATACTAGTCAACCCATTACTATACCAAATCATTTCTGCTGTCTGTGCCATTACATCCACAAGTCCAATGACAGACAGAGTGACATGAGGCATGAGAGAATGCAAAGTTCATGGTATGAATATTACAACTCTATATGATACATATCAGTGCATCATTGCATGTGCAAGAATTGAATTGCTTGCTTTGGTAAACAGCTTGAATGTATATCCGGCGGATGTATATCCATTGCCCAATGTGCCAGGCGTCACATAGACAGAACCATCCATCCCTCATCTGTATTATATGGTCAATATATCTGCATAACATTAACAGTACAATATCAAAAATGGTAGTCCAAACCCCATCATCAGACATACAAGTATATTATGGCCACTAGGGTCCAACATTTAGTCACATTTAGTGCAATGAGAGGGTTTAATAAGTACCCTGGATATTCGCCACTATCTGCATCAACAAAACTCAAAAAAGTAGTGTACTATTTAGGAATGGGACATTTGAACATTCGATTATATAATATTAATGTCTTTATAATTTGAATTGTAAAACTGGCCATAACTGTTGTTCATTACAGTCATCAGTTGCTAAGTATATGTACTATAAAAACATCTATAATCTATAGTATATTACTGTTTTTCAATGTTATTTCAGTCTCAAAATATCAGTATTTAGAGGTCAAATAAGGTTTATGACTGGGAAACATTAGTTTTTACTATAGATTTTAATGTAATATCTATAGAAATAATAAAACAAATTAAAATAAAGATACAATTCTCATGTCACCCACTACAGGCAATTTGGGAATGCCAGTTACCCTAATCTGCATGTCTTTGGACTGTGAGAGGAAATCGGATCACCTGGAGGAAACCCACCAAGCACGGGAAGAAAATGCAAACTCCATGCACGCAGACCCCGAGGCAGGAATCAAACCCTCGACCCTGGAGGTGCAAGGTGACAGTGCTAGCCAATTTCCCCAATAGACCCAGATAGAACTGAGACATAAATAAATAAATAATAATAATAAGAAGAAAAGTTTTCTTAATAAAAAAAAGGAAGTCGAAGACACAAATAACAATTCCTTTTACTTTACTTCATTTCCTGTCACAACTAAGTCATGAAACATCCCAGATTGCTGAGATAAAATATTTTCCTCATGCAGCACTGCTCTAGCGCATGCTGCTAACCCATAACACATTGTGCCTTTTTTTCTTTGCCTCAATCAATACAGCAGACCTGCATAATTCTGTTTCACATTGTTAGGTAACAGATGGATAGGTAACAGAAAGAGGCCTCTAGGAAAGGGGTACGTTTCTGTTATACAGCCCACTGAGGGTGAGGGGATCTGGGCTTGATTAGCTATTTTATTCCCTTTCACCACCACCACCTCTATGAAAGTCTGGAAGCATCCATTTACATCTGCGTAATTGGGGACACATGCAGGTCTGGATTTTCCCAATCACCTCATCCTCAAGCCAGCTCTATCCCACTGCAGAGTGTCCTGTCGGGGCCCCGGATAAGATCCAGTGCTACTCCATGAAAGTAGGAAACACAGACATGAAGATTTTGGCTTAAAATAACTGCAAAACATTATCTGATAATATGGGAGATTTTTTATAGTAATATTCAACTCTTGAGATGTTATCAAATGCCTTTATTTGAATTTAAAAGGATCATCTGTTTCCAAAAGCTAAACCTTACAGCCATGAACAGAAACTGGAAAGAAATTTAAGAGATATCCTTTTTAACATGAACAATAAAGCCAGTTTTGAAATGTGTGCTGGCATTTTAGAAAGTTTGAGAAGAACGTTTATTTATATCTGACTCCACCGAGCCTTATTGTCTCGTGATTGCTTTTGCTGGTTTTACCTAATTCCCTTGGCAAGTTTACATTTTCATTTGTAAAAAACGGATTTGTCCGTTTTTTGCTTTTGTTAAAATCATTTAAAACGTAACTACATCTGTCCGAGCCCCTGTTTCATGACACACAAGCAACTTATGAAAATTCTATATAACAAAACCATTTAACAAAATAAGATTTTAAAACAAAAAGGACATAAAACTTTCGTAAATGACTAACGTCTACCTGATGAACATGTTTTTTAAAAGTTTTTTTTTTACTTTTCATAAGTTACTGAACAAAATTTATTTTATCTACCAAACATTTTGTCAGATCCGTGCCCATTACCATTGTGAACTCCAAATCCCATGATTCTCTGGTTACCACGATACATTATTTGCAATCATCATCATCATCATCATCACATGAAACAAAAACTTAAATGCAGTACCAATTATACAATTTATAAACACACTTGTACATAATCACAGCCATTTAAATAACTGGGACAGTCTGTAGCATTTGCAAATGAAGTTACTGTGATTTCCTTTCTACGATGTTCATATATTATTTTCATCATTTTCTTCATTTCCTTGTTTGGGCTCTATTTACCTGGTTTGTCTGTCCCAGTTTGTTTCTATGCCAGTTTACAATTTTGGATTATGCAGTCTTAATAAACGCTAAAATCTTTTATGAAAACTCCAGTTGCATCTATGTGCTCTCAATTTCCCTATATAGTAATTTATTAGTACTGATCATCGCCAATATTAAATCAAGCCAATTTGCCAAAAGCCAAAAAAGTCAGCAAAAACATATGGAAAATGATTACCCTATTTTTTTTTAATACTTTTATTGTTTTATAGTTATCTTAATCTTAGGCATTGCTAGAATTTACCTGTAAAGAATGAAATCCCATTTTCAGCTGTCATTTAATCATAAATTGCTGTTTCTTCCCATCACATAATCTTTTTGTGTATGGTTCTCTAAACACTTGGGTTGGCCTTACATATTTGATGAAAAATCAGACAATGTAATAGATAACAGTAAATATACCTGCAAATAAATCCTCTTTCTTTATACTGTACCTGTCTGCGCTGTACCACTCACCATTCTGCTACATGTACAGTATTACAGAACCAAGAGCTCCTTGTCATCACAGAACATAACATCGCATGAGGTGAACTACCAGTCGGCACAAATGGTACCTGCAGGTAGTTTTTACTCAGTGGTGCTTCACTTTTTTTTGTAGGATAAAGTGAACCAAAGAGCATTTTCAACAGTATGATGAGCTTCAAGTTTAACCGGTTCAGGTCCCTTACGGCTGCTGAGAGAGTTAAGAGTCTCTCTGGCTCTCTAAACGTTCCTGCGGGCTGTGTGCGCACCAGCGCGTTTGATTCTGCACATCTGGAAAAGTTGCTTGATGGCTTAAGCCTCTTCACGTACAGTCCTGAAAAGAGCAGTGACTGTTGACAGGCTACAGACAACCTCCACTCCTTGGAGTTCTTGTCCTATTCATCTCTCTTAGTCATCTCTACAGCCGTCATCTCTCTTGTCCCTGAGGCACAGACCGCTTTATCAAACCTCACGAGGCCAGTAACAAATGGTTTGTGCATATATTCGTGGGAGGAGGAAAGCAAGTGTGTGCACAAAAGAGTAATGCGTAATGAAAACAAGTGATGGATAAAATGATAAAATACATAGGGTGGAGAAAATTTTTCACAGAGAGGGATATAATTCAGTAACAAACAGAAAGGTCCAGAGACACAGAGAGAGAGAGAGAGAAAGAAGGAGCAAAAAGAGTATGATAAAAAAAAAATCAGCTAAAATATCTGCTGCATAACAGTATATATTCTGCAGTCGTGCTGTGATTTGAATGAATGTAACAGTGGATTGTATCTGTAGTCAGATCCAAAATATCATAAATTGGTACGGTGGAATGTCTCGCTGTCGGCTGGTCTTTTGCCTCAAGCAAACAGTCACTGCTGAAGCAATCATTATCCTGAAGCCTCCATGATTCATGCTACATTTTTTTGTGCCTCATTTTCCCTTTGTTTCTTGTCTTTTCCAGAACATCAATGTTTTGTAAAACACCCAATCACGTAAAAACTTTAATTAGTCTAAGTGACTGCCACTATGCTATTTTTCACTATATCTCCTTTCCTAATTTTTTGTATGATTATACATGTATATTTGTTTGTAAAATAATTGTTTTTAAATAAGCTACTTATTAATTTTAAATTGTGTGAATTAGATCTTATTACCGAACTTGGATCAAGCATGTTAATATAAGGCTTTGATTCTAATTATACCTGAAACTACTGTTAAAACTGTACTGTTAGCACAGATAAGATAAATATAAAATATAAATATGCATGTACTAAGGCAGAGCACAGTCTTACCACTTTAAATAAATGGCATAAGAATTTCCGCAGTACAACCTTTCCACTGGGTATACGAGAGACTAAAACAAAGTCATCTCCGCAAGCTACAGTTCATTCCAAACACTGTTTTAGTGCCATCAGTCATCCATCACCACTCAAACCCCTGAAGCACATGCACTGACACCCTCTTCCCCTGTGAGAGAGCCAGGTCAATGCAGGCAAGGACGACTAGTGACACACACCCCACAACCTTGATGGTTCCTGTAAGAAGGGGGTGTGGGGTGGTACAGGGAGCAGCCAGACACACTGATGTCTTTCCCAGCTTGTGCTGAGCCGATTTCTGAGTTCACTACTTCACTGTGATCCTCCATACAATAAGTGGAACAAAAGGTAGACTGCTCTTTTATTTAAAAGTTACTGCAGTGACTTTAAAAGCACTGGTGAGAAAAATTCATGATTGTTTGCCAACAGACTACAAAAAAAAGGTCAGGGTTTAACATCTGCAATATCAGCCAAATAAGCTTTTTCCTGTGAAAGTTAGAGGTTCATGACCATATTTAGTAACCTAAAGCACCACACTATCTAACAACAGCCAGAACTCATGTCTTGTAGGACTACGATTCAAACACAAGCCAAAACACATGTTTCATTCAAACACATTTTAAAGAATGAAGTAAAAACAAAAAAAAATGCTCTAGACTGCAGACTGGTCAGGATCAGTTCCTGCAGTATTAGAGCCAGATTAGTCTTGTGTAAAACAGCATCCAATTAAAACAACTTGCATATAATGTACGAGTGTACTTACGTCCATGATGGATTACCTAAAGTGCAACTTAATACAGCGCTTCCGCTAATTCAATGTGGTAAATACAGGATTAATAATTAATAGGTTAAAATGCTAAACTGTAGTCACGTAATGTTCACAGGCATGCCGATTTAAGAAGTGCCAGGAAAAGATTTTAGCACTTTGAGTCATGACTGACTCCTACCATTTGCTAGCAGGCTGACATTTTCCATTCTTATAATAAAAGCTATTTAAGTTTAAGTGGCTAATGTAAAGACCAATACTTATCCAATATACACTATATAGACAAAAGTATTTGGCAAAACCGGCAATGACATTGTACCCGAATACATTTACTTCAATATGGAGTTGGTCGCCCATTTTGCAGCTGCCACTCTTCTTAGAAGGCCACAAGATTTTAGAGTGTTTCAGTGTGAATTCGTGTCCCTTTATGAGGTCAGGCACTGATGTTAAACGAGAAGGCCTGGCTCGCAATCTCCGTTCTAGTTCATACCAAAGGTGCTCGATGGGGTTGAGGTCACAGGGCTCTGTGCGAGCTGGTCGAGTTTTCCATACCAAACTCATTAAACCATGTCTTTATAGTTGATGCTTTGTGCACTGTGGCACAGTCATGCTGGAATAAAAAAGAGCCTTCCCTGAACTGGTGCCGCAAAGTCAGAAGCATAGGATTGTCCAAGATGTGTTGCTATGCTGAAGAATTAAGATCGCCTTCAACTGGGCATAAGGGGCCTGATTGAAACACCTGAATTCAACAATTAACAGGTTTGGCCAAATACTTTTGTCCATATAGTGTATATCGAGTGTTCGCTAAGGTCACACAGCCAGTAAATTATTATAAAATTGTGCCAGCATTTGCTAGTTGTAATATTGGTACAATGAGCTAGCTTAGACATGAAAAATAAGTTATAAATTATGTTTACAGCAAAGACATGGTTGTGTTACAGAACTGTCCAGAGATTCAAGTTCTTGTTGAAACTTGGTTGAAAAGTGTGTGCACGTTCACAAAGCTCATTAACCGCATGTTTTAATTTATCACTAATTAACACCATTAACACATTTATCGTACGGAGGCAGATATTAAGGGCAACTGAATCTACAAAAACAATAAAACACTGAAAAAATAAGAATGGTAACTTGGAATGGGAATTTGCCCTGGGTATAATTCTCTAGTTTGGGAATGGGTGGGGTTACACCGCAGCCAGCCACTATTACAGAGTCTCAGAGACTTCTTGGTTTTACTTTTGACTTTCTGTAAAGTTGCCCACTAATATATACAGTGATCAGTTTAACTACTTCTAACAACTAAAAAAAAAAATCATTCTGATTATTTTCAAATAATCATCTAATGATTTCCACTTTACTTTTTCACTGAACACATGAAGCTCTTCAGTAATGGTGCGGTCCTGCAGTTCTTCATACTTTATATGGTAACAGGATATAATCTGGTGCTCGGCCAGAAAACTTAGTTCTTAGTGAACCTCTACATCATTGCTTTCGCTTCATATGATGTCGCCATAAACCTTACAGGGCCTGCCAAAATCCTGAGATCACACAAACCCATCTGCACATATTGGAATTCATGGAGGAAGACAAGGGAAAGCATTTAAACGCTGGCTGTGATCATGCTTTTATGATACACAATGGTATAGGGAATATGTTAGAGTTCCCTAGTTCACATAGAGTTCCTAAGTTCACGTGAATATGAATATAAATGCACTGCATAGGCCTCCCTGGGCTAACGGCAAGCAAAGCTTTCAAAAGATATACATGATAAATTATGTATAAAAATTCCTAGGCTTAAGATAAGCCCGATGATCACTAAATGTCAACAATAACAAGAGACTGCATTGTTTTAGGGGTTAAAAAAATAGATTAAAGTACGAGATCTTTTCAAAATCAAGTGAAATAGAATTTAATTTTCAGCAGAAGTAATAAACAGCCTGCAGAACAAAAGACAATTAAAGAGGTTATTTAAACAATTAAGGGTCCCAGAAGGAACCCTAACAATAGATGAGTGTTTTAATAAAGGTATATCAATGTTGAGATGACGATCAGTGTCGGGACAATGTTGGTTTTGAAAGTTAATAACTTTAAAATGGTAATAAAATGGTGCGGAGATAAAGCTGAATGAATGAGCCAAATACGAAACACAACCTCAAATCAACAATATCTTAACCTTCATTTTGAACATTTATGCCAATTAACATCAGTGTCAAACCACATTCACGGTCTGTTAAGTTTCTAACAGTGTTGAGAATTCTGATCAGAGATCGGAACGTTTGTAATGTTACCCCTCTTTATCATTTATTTTTGGAACAATTACCATGAGGTGCATCTTGGCTCCCAACTTACAGTTCTGCAACATAGTGTTTACACAACGTTCAAAATTCATCACGTCCACTTTCACAGAACAGATCTCAGACACTGTTTTTTTTTTCCATTTTGACTGGCAATTTAATATTTCTGTAAATTGCAGTTTTTTTATACTCATGTACATTTTGATGCTTTATAGAAAAGAGAAGAAAACACATCTTTGTCATGCAGGACCTACGGGTGGTTGCAAGGGAACTAAAAACATTCCTCTGTCTTACCAAATTCTGATCTTAGTAATGGAACCACAAAATAAATATGACTAAAATTGTATGTCATGCTCCCCCCCCCCCCCCCCCCC
>JAOVVA010000017.1:21077377-21087601 GCA_028565275.1 Leiocassis micropogon
ATCTTAGGACTCTCCTCTGGTGTGTCTTGATCTTGTTTGAACATTGTGCAGTCCAAGGACCCCAGTAAGTTAAGTTTAATATCTGTGTGGAGTTTTGCATGTCTTTGCATACACGAGTTATCACCTGGGTTCTCTGGTTTCTCCCCAACTACTTAAACCATACTGATAAGTGTACTGGCTTTTCTATATTGTGCCTGTTTGTGAATGAGTGTGTGGTGGCCTGTAATGGATTAATGTCCCATCCAGAGTGTATTCATGCATCCCACCCACTATAAAGTGTTTGCTCAACAGGAATGTATGAGCTAATTAATGTTTCATTTTATTTTAATCCACTTCCTCAATTAAAATTCTCTGTTAAGCCCTTTAAGAGCACGACATTTTAAGGGATGGTTTACACTTAACTTTTTTTAAAATCCCCCTTAATTCGATTTTAATGAAAGAAAATGAACATTTGTTCAAGATTAAAGGTTATTTCCTTTTCATTAAGGAAGATAAATGTCTGAGGCATGTACACATGAGGTTCATCGAGTGAAACTGCAGGCCACCCAATTTAACACAAACAAGGCAAGCCGATAGAGAGAGAGAGGGAGAGAGAGAGAGAGGGAGGAAGAGAATTCAATGTGTGTGTATGTGTGTGTGTGTCACTGTGCTCATGAGAGACGATGAGCAGCATGCTGGAGCAGCACCACTAAGGTTCATCAGCAGATTTTCTCTTAAAAGCCCACACGCAGAAGCACCATAGACACTGTGTCTTTGCCAGGAACATCTGAACACCACATTTTCACAGGATGGCTGACCTGCCGCGAGAGTCGCGGATGCCAAATGAAATGCTAAAACATTAACTCAATTTAACATGGCTCACTGGGAGAGTTTATTTTGTCTTCTGGCTTGTGTGGTGAAAGGTTGCAGAATCAGCAAGCGCCGATTTTTGACAAGTTAACATGGTTGCCAACAATCAGGAACGTACTCCAGGCTGCAGCTAGACTGAAGAGGACGAATTATTGAATGGAACATTTACAGGGAATTGTTGAAGGGAAGCAGAGCATGCAAAACTCTATCCAAGTACCAAAGTGACACAAAGAAAAAGCAAATTCTTGCATTCAGTTAAACACTTCTGTGGAGCTTGGTTAAACGCATCAAATATTACAACTCTAGCTCCATTCTTCAATTCACTGCCAAACCACATGCGAAATGCCAGCGAGTAGGTGGGGAAAAAGAAAAAGACAGAGTTGAAGTTACGGAAGCTGCCACTGGATGGACACGAACACAGACTTACTATTACAAAGTGATATATAATACATAAAATTTAATAAAAATAATAGTTAAATGATCCCTGTCCCATTTGTGCGGCTCATTACTTGGTAGCAGGTGTAAATATAGCGGTAACCTGGTTTTAGATTTCATAGTTGTTTTTTTCCCCATACATTTAACCAGGAGACAAGTAGTCCAAAGAAATTACTTTGCAAAAACCAAAGGAAAAAAATATTTAAAAAAATCAATTTAACAAGAACCAAAGAAAAAAATATATTTAACAAGAACCAATAGAAAAAACTAAGCTATACACTTTATTTCTTAATGCTGCAACTATAGTGTAGTGATGGGAATTTTGAATCATTTAGTGACTCGGTTCTTTGAATCTCGATTTTTTTTTTTTGAGTCATTTAGTTCATTTCGTTCTTTTAATCAGAAATAAAATAAAATGTTGCATTTTCAATAAACAGACACCCAATACGTCTACATACACAAATTTTGGCTATAGTTCCAGTAATGAAAATATTACAATGCAGCTAATGACATATTATAATAAACAGAATGAGCAACTCACCTCTCATACTGTATCTTTCAGTCTGAGTCGTTCGTTCTTTTGAATCTATTGCACCACAGAGTGTCTATGGGAGTCACGTGACAAAGAAACGAACGACTCGGGACTTGAAGATTCGTTGAGAACCGTTCAATTCTGTTTCCTGTGTACTGCACTGCATAGCGTCTATGGGAGTCATGTGACAAAAGAACAAACGACTCGGAGTAGAAGAGTCATTGAGAAAGAATCGCTCAATTCTGTTTCCTGTACATAATCTACGGAGGTTTTGCTGTGATTTGCGCGTGCGCACCCACTAGAAAATAAACTAATCACTCTCCAAGACTACTCGTTCTTCTGAGTCACGTTAAAGATTCGTTCAAAAAGAACGAATCGTTCATGAACGACCCATCACTACTATAGTGATTTCATGATTCAAATCTCTCATTCCACCACACCCCAAAGGTGCTCTATTGGATTGAGATCTGGTGACTGTGGAGGCCATTTAAGTGAAGTATACTTAACTCAAACATTCAATATATAGTATAACTTAACATAAACATTCAATTATTTGTCTCATGTTCCTTACAGCGCAGTGAAATGATTTCTTCACATATCCCACTGAGGAAGCTGGGGTCAAAGCGAAGGGTCAGCCAGGGTTAAGGGCCTTGCTCAAGGGCTCAACAGTGGTGCTGGAGATCAAACCTCTGACCTTCCGGTAAGTAACTCAGAGCCTTAATCGTTTGAGCCACCACTGCCTTGTTTCATCTTCATGAAACCGGTTTGAGATGATTTAAGCTTTGCAACATGGCACATTATTCTGTGGTAGGGCTGCAGGATTAGATTTTTTTTTTTTTTTAAAAGGAAGGGGAAAAAAAATTGCATTGCGATTATTTATACACAGATTTAAACTGTGATCCGTAACTGTTAAATGTATGACAAATGTATTCATCTAATCTAACAGCAAATATTGGCACAAATTATCCCATTAAGAGAATGTTTGCTAATATTTATTTATCACCTGAAAAGTATTTTAAAAATATTTAAATAATTGAAAAACTAGTCAAAAATCCCAACTAGGCGTATATTACCTATAATAAATTGCAGCCTTTTGCGATTAACTGATTGCATGGTCCATACAGTGATTTCGATTTTCATGCAATTAATTGTGCAGGACTAACCTGCTATAAAAGGCTGGAAATGGTCAGCAACAACATTTAGGTATGCAGATCCAACCTAGTACCAGCAATGAAGTAAATTATAAAGTAGCCAGTATGTATAAGTTCTACATTGTGACTTAAACTACCAATTTAAAAAACTGACCCAATAAACACACCAATGTTCCAACTAGGCCTACATTTTGGTTGCCCAGAAACCTAATGAAACACTTTCTAGTTTAGCGCCCACAGTGGATGTAAAAATCATTTATTAAATATGACCCTATAAATAACTTTTTTGGTCATCTATGTAAGTTATTGCTGATTCTGTAGATGAGTGAATACACATAATTGATGTTATATTCATTAGGGACACTAAACTGGAAGGTCTATTGGAGAAGTTACTTGCTCAGTTGACTACCTGATTAAGTTAATTTATTCAAAATTGGAATAATTAAAAATTATATCTAGCCAGGACACAAAGTCTGATCATGATACGTGTATACAATAGTGTTATATCTCCTGACAGGGTCATAGGGCAACACAAGACAATCTACTGTATACATCAACTAAAGCCATGTCTAAACCAAAATAGGACGAGGCAATATAATAGAAAAACATTACCAAGTGATTATAACGCTTCCAGTGCTCTCAAAAATCTATCAACATGTCAGTTCTGCAACCCGAGCTTTTTTTTTAGTAAACTGAAGAATGGGCCCCTAGGGCCATATTGAGAGCTGGTGAATTAAAGTTTTCAACAGTAGGACAAAATATGGTGTGGATGTACAAATGAGAATACGTACTGTAGCAAAGATTCAGTGTATCCACGAGGGCACAGCCCAAGTGCCGAATCAGATTTAGCTCACCAATCAGATTGTAATTTAGCTTCAGCAGCAAGAGGTGAAATGAATAACATCGATTACTGACACCGGATATATTAGGCAGCAAGTAAACAGTCAGTTCTAAAGGCGATGTTCTAGAGGCAGGAAAAATGGGCAAACATAAGGATCTGAGAGATTATAACAGGGGCCACATTTTGATGGCTTAAAACCTGAGTTAGAGCACCTCCAAATGGGCAGGTCTTCCTGTTATGCAGTGGTTGGTACCTACCAAAATTACTCCAAGGAAGGATTTTATTGTTAGAGCTGACTGGTGACAGCTTTTGGAAAAAGTATTGGCTGAAAGTAAGACTGGAAAAAATTGTCCTTTCAACGCTTTGTACAAATATAAGTACGGGTTTTTTATATTTACTTAAATAAAATGTCATATTCTATATTTTATATTGCCAGAAAAGGGCATTCCAAAAAGCTTTATGGGCATGTTTACATAGACAAAACATCATTTTCAGCATGAAACGATGTGGCTACAACAAGTTTTCAGCTTGCAGTACAAGATTTAACACAAGATGTTAAAAGGACATCCCCCTATTTTTTGGAAGCTAGCCAACCAGTGCTAGCTAAGGTCTGAATGCAGATGTGCATAATAACGCTAAATATAGCTTAAAAAGAAAAAAAAAAAAAAAAGGCTTCGGAAATGAAAACCCAAAAGAGCTCATTTTCAAGTGTTGGCATTAGCAGTGAACTCCTAGCTCCGGATCCAGACCCTTTACTCGTTAAGGCTGAGAAAGGACATCGTCACCTTGCTCACATTCTCGGGCCCTTCACAGGATATAAAGGCTGGCTGAGGTTAGAAGCTCCTAAAATTTTACAAGCTGACGATATCCCCCATGCTTCCAGTGTACTGCCACACAGGAAGGCCTGTGACACCAGAAACACTAACTCTGACTCACGTTTGGCCTAACACTGTGTCTCAGTTAAATGTGAGGAAGAATTTGCTCAAGGGTGTTTAATGACATACAGTTTTATGCAGAACATTTAAGATACTAACCCAAATATAACTGCTCACTCAATCATCATGTATACCGCTTTATTGTGTATACAGGGTCACACAGAGTCTGGAGCCTATCCCAGGACACAAACATACACACACTCATGCTCATTCACAAACTACAGGCAATTTGGGAACGCCAATTAGCCTAAACTGCATGTCTTTGGACTGTGGGAGGAAACCGGAGTAACCAGAGAAAACGCACCAAGCACGGGGAGAACATGCAAACTCCATGCACACAAACTCGACACGGGAATCGAACCCGGAACCTGGAGGTGCAAGGTGACCGCGCTAACCACTAAGCCGCCCAAATAAAACCAATTAAGTGTACAATCATGGTTTACTGATCTCTAAGAAACAACACAAATGTATGTGGATACTTGTACGCTATCACATTTATAATAGTGAGAATTATAAGATATAAGATATTTGCAATTACATGTGTGAAATATGAAACTGTCTGATATACTCAGTGAAATGTTTGATTCTTATAAATGCGAACCCTAACCCTTCTGCTTTAACAGTTTTGTTTCTTGTTAAGGCCCTTTTAAAATCATACAGTATGTGATATAACAAATGTGAAGAAAATAGAGCTTGATTGAAAGTACCGATATTCACCAAGTGCTCAATCAGACACTAAAAGCTATTTATAAAATTAAAAACATGATTTCATTCCTTAAACTGAGCTTCTTTTAAACGAGTTTTTAATTAGATGGAAATTGCACATGATCAAATGACAGCATTAACGTAGACCAATTATATTATGAAATCTCAGGAGGTTCAAGGTTGATAAAAGCCAGTGACCTGGACCAGATCCTCAGCTCAGAGTTCAGTTTCAATCAGGGCTTTATAAAAAATTTTTTTTAAAATCGAATCATGTTGGATGCATGAAAAACAAACTGTGTTAATGAAACACAATTTAACCACATGGAGCCAAAGTATGTTGTAAGGATGTACAATTAAATTAAGCAAATACTTTATTGAGCCTTTTTTAAGTGCCACAAAAGCAAAGAAAATAAATTTTCTTATAATAATTTTTTTTTAATTCACCAAAACGTACTAGCTGACCTGGTATAAACCCATCATTCTTTTACATGTAGTCTCGGCAGGACCGGTATAAGGGTAGCTTTACAGACATTTAATGACTCATGCATCAATTTCAAAAAGACAACTTGAGTACATGATCTTCAAAGCATGCTGAAAGCACAGCATGGCAATTTGAACAGATTTTGGCTCACAGCTAGAAGTCTGAATAGAGCCATATGAACTAAGGCTGAGCAGGTTGAACAACTCTTTTCACACTCTGAAGTGTTACAGAGTTCTCCTCATAAAACCCGAAACCACCTCTTTATTTTCACGCCTGCCCAGAGTTTTACAAGCCCATCCTGTGGTGGCTGGAAGGAGGGTGTGCGCACGTGCAGGCACATACGCACGCATGTGCGCTAGGGACGTTCGAGTGAAAACGAGACTTCTGGTTGTGGAGAATAACAGAACACAGTTATGAAAAACTTCCTTTATTTCTCTAATGCACTTTTCCCAGCGTTTCACTAGTGCTTGGATACCATTAGGGTAGAAAGTTTTCTTAAATTGTTAGAGCCACGATGTTACTCCTGCTTCACATCTGAAGCACTGGCCTTCCAGGAACTCCTTTAATGGCCCAAACATGTAGAAACATTGACAGTTTGACTTGAATGCCCCTTGTACACACACACCATATATTTTATACTATATATAAGATTCACGACATACGATACTAATGTAAATTAATGTTAATGAGTGAAGAGTTGGGATATTATCCCCTTAAAACCTACCAGCATACACTATGTACAACTGGATCTGCAAATTTCTGCTTATTAGCACAAAGCAAAACTAAATATATTCGGAACAGATTCCTGTTCCCCCCAGGGCGAGTAGGTTTCCCCAAGGGCCGGCACTGCGGGTCTGAGTGATGAATACAGACGGAGGCTCCATTAATCACGGGGACACAGAGAAAGGTGTAAGGAAAAGGAAAGCGACACCGGACCCAGTCTGTAATGTGCTCTAAGCTCATGGGTAAAGGCAGAGGTGAAATGTGTGTGTTGATTCTAACCATGCCTGGCTCTTCTCAGACGATTGGTTTGAGGCAGGAAGTGGTCCAAGGCGTGTGGAATGGTGTCCGCCATGCCCTGGCAGCCCACACACACACACACACACACACACACACACACACGGCTCTGCTAGTGAAGAACAGACATGTTTTTCAGCTGACCTCCATGCACAGTTTCACTCATCGTGAACAGGGACAGGGGTTGTGTAACTGTTCGGGTTATTGAGGCTCTGTTCATGCAGCAGCATCACCACATGTGGTTTATTTGTTGTATAGGATTTTTAAGCTGAACAAATCTGATTATTTTGGAACACAAAGATGCTCAATTTCTGGTTACAGTAGCAATGCCAGTGCTGCCATCCTGAACATGAAGAAAAAAATTACTAGTTAGTTAGTAATCTACATTGATAAGATGATGTTTGAACCAAACTTCAAGCTGTTTTTTTTTTGTTGTTGTTGTTTTTTTTAAATCCGTTTCATTTCACAAAAGTTCAACCGGACGGTTGAAAGTTATAATGCAAACAAGATTAACACGTATCATGTCATACTGACAGAATATAAAGATCATACAGCTGTACCTACTTGTTAGAAAGCCACATCAGCCAAAAAAAAGTGATGACAGAGCACAGCAGGCTTCTCATTTTACGACCTTCCGCTCTATTATTTCACATCACGCCCCCTTTCCCCTCACTATACACATGTATATCCGACCTAATCGTCATGCATTTTTATTAACTGGCTTCCACGAGGAGGGAGGGGTATGCTTGAGAAAAAAAGCGGGTTTGTGGATGACTGAGTATGCGTGAGCAAGTGTGTCTCATTCTGTGTGTGGCATTGCATTTTGATGTGCTGATGTAATGTAATGCTTTAGGAATGCTGCATTTGCTTCTAGCTATGTGCGTGGAGGTTGCCTGATGTTCCTATCTCTAATTCGTACTGTAATTCGTCTCCAGTGTTTAATTGTGACTCAGGGCTACTGGTTCCAGCTTGACCCATGAGGTTTTGACGGCGGATGCCTACAGGCCCCAAATTCCAATAAATCTCCGACCTGCTCGGAGGAGTGCGTGGGGCTCGGGTCTGGATGTCAAACGAGATATGCTAACGGCTCTAAAAATGTCTGGGACACTTGCACTGATTGGCATCTGACTAATTTGGATTCTTCCCTGCTCTCAGGAGGAAACCAAGACCCAGCATGAATCTAGCAAGCCTATTTCTTGTGTAAGCAATTACACTGAGGAGATTATAAAGCAAGTCACTGTACACTAATGAACAGAGTCTGAACCATGAGTGAACTCGAGTTTGAAAACGCTTGGCATGTTCGAAATAAAAGGGTGGTATTTTCCTGTCAAGGACACCCACGCTGCATCAATTAGGGCCAATCAAACTATTTGCTTTCCAGAATGTTGGACGGCATTTGGTGAAACTGTTATGCTGAATTAGCTGCAGATTTGACTTTTAAAAAAAGGGTTGCAAACACTTGTTTCTGAATTTCAGTGCATTCTGTATGTCAGAGAGCTATTTGTGAGGATTTGTGGAATTCCTACACTATATCTTCTCATTAACTCACATTGTGTCTAATAGATCCTACTGATATTCCTTTTTCCCCTCTCCCTTCCTTTACTCATTAAAACTGATGTCATCACCAGTCCTGTCTATAACTGCCTATCTCTCTACTATATCATGACATGCCAGTTACTCCATTCATACACACCACGAATCCCTCCCCGGGGCAGTTCATCCCCCTGCCACTTCCTTACTTTAATCCTTCACAACTTCGCAAGACTCAACAAATTCTTACTTGTTTTACAACTGATTCACCCCCCCCCCAAGCTAAATGCATGGCTCCGTTACAATGCAAATAAATCCGCTGTTAAGAAATACAGCCAGGAACAAAAGTTTTACAACTCTGTCACGCCTTGTCCGGCACTTTTGCTTTTTATAAACTGCGCTAGGTTGTACGCGTTAAACAAAAATGTCAAAGGCATAATTAACGTCTATTAACCTTAACATTTGGTCATGGATCAGACTGGAGAAATAACATCACCGGTAATCAACTTTTAAACACCTATTTATTGTGCAAGGATTAAACCTGTACTCTGTAAATCAAGTGCCCAATGCAATTACCAACATTAGGTAAGATTTATCTGTGGTCTAAAGTTTTTAATACTGCTCTAACACTTACGGTGTAGTATTTTCCTCTAGGGTGGCTTAGTGGTTAGCACTGTCGCCTTGCACCCCCAGGTCCTGGGTTCGATTCCCACATCGGATCTGTGTGATGAAGTTCTCCCTGTACTTGGTGGGCTTTCTCCCAAAGACATGAAGATTAGGCCTAACTGACGTTCCCAAATATCCCGGAGTGTGTGAATGTTGACCGGAGGTCCTACCATGGTTGTACAAAATGGGAATAAATACAATGATTACCGTTGGCCTCCACGGTCCCTAGTTGGACTACAGAAGTTCCCAGAGGATGGATAGGATTTTTCTCAACAGATACTACACTCTAATATTTTCATACATTTATAACAAGATAGAGAGATTACAAATCCGAAGGCTGTTTTCACATCAGGTCTGGTTTCCACACGAGAGTTAGAATTTTTCAGAGATTGTATTTTTATTTCATTCAGTTATTCTCATGCTGTAACAGTGTTCATGCATGCTTGAACACTGTTACAGAATGGGAATAACACTGTTATAGCATGCTTGAACACTGTTACAGCATGCTTGAACACTGTTATTCTCATGCTGTAACAGTGTTCAAGCATGCATTTGAATGCATGAGTGTTTGAGTGAAATGTAGAATAAGTTCTAATAGTTGTTCTTTGTTTTCATGAGTTTTTAACCGTATTTATTTTTATTATTATTATTATTATTTTATTATTATTATAATTATTAGAAAAAAATGCCTTTTATTACTCCTAATATTTTTATCAACAACAATGTTTAATTATATAACTGTGGCCTACCAGATATATTGCCAAAAAACATGCCAAATACATGCATATTCTACTTCATGGTCAATAAATACTGATATGGAGCTACTGTTATTATCTAGACCAAATTTTATTCTTCTCATGGAAAGATATTCCTTAAAACTTATTCATAATTTAAAGCAAAACAAAAACATAAGCAAAGTGCATTTATTTGATGATATAATATGATATGTGAATATCATTTGATATATATAATGTAAAAAATAAAAAATAAAAATAAATATATATATATATATTATCCCAGCGTTTTGTGTTTTTATATATATATATATATATATATATATATATATATTTTTTTTTTTTTTT
>JAOVVA010000017.1:21109360-21127646 GCA_028565275.1 Leiocassis micropogon
GGGGGGGGGTTTTCCTAATCAATATATGATAATCTACTAAGCGTACTGATTATTCTCCTATGCAGATATGTACTTACAAAAACAAAGGCAAGAAAAGTTATTTGAATATTGATTTATTTCACAGTATTCAATATTTACATGGGTGTAGCAACACTTGCCATGGGTCATGCTATAGATGTTATTTGATTGGATCCTAAACCTATGATAAATCTGGTCTCAGATAATGTGAATGTTGATTCATATATACACAAAAGTTACAATTCTACTAAATGTTACAGCTTGAATTTATGACTTGTCTTCATTTATTGACCCCCTCCCCCCAAACAACCATGAAACAATTTACTTTGCATTTCTAGTTTTAATCTGATTCTGTAAATTAACATTAAGGTCCATAACATTCTCAGTTTATAAATTGTTAAATTCAGGCCCTGAAGTATATAAGAAAAGAAAAGACAAGAAACCCCCCAAAAAATAACCTTCTAATTGAGATCACGTCAAAAGCTAAAATTGTTTTAACAAACCAAACTTCTAAAATAATCAAATAAATTTACATTATTTTAACAAAACAAACAAACAAATAATTAACTGTTAAGTTGTTATAAAATAAAAATAACTGCAGAGTAACATCATGTCCTTCGATTTTTTTAGGGCGGTTATGAAACTTGAACCTTTCCCTATATATATATATATATTTTTTTTTGTAAACAACAATAAACCCGAAATTGCATTCAAACTTCTCCATTCCATTCAATAGCATTCACTTCTGTTCTTTCATTCCAAATATGTAATGTTCATATAACGGTATAATACTTAATATATTACAGTAATACATACTTTGACATGACTCGATATTGTAAAATGTGTGCTGGAAAAGTGTTAGCTGCGGAGCCAAGGAGGTTCAATTCCAGAGAAATCACTTTGCGTAAGCTTTACCACAATGATGCCATTACCCACACTGAAGGGTTAGCCAAGGTAAAAAGAAGTGCTTCCTCACTGACCTACAGTACGCTTGGGTGGTTATTTTGTCTACTGAAATGTAAGCTGAAATGTAAGCAGAATGTTGGACTGTGTGGTTTAAGGGCTCAGTACCGTTCAAAGCTGAAAGTGAGTGTTAAGCATGAGATCACTGCCTTCCTAAACGACTTTTAATACCTCAATTAATTAGTTTTATTTAAAGTGGCTGCTGCTTGGCCCTTATTCTATTGAAAGAACACACACTCACTCACTCATTCCTGCTCTCCACTTAATTTCCTTTTAAACACACATTATATTAACATCAATCAAGAATTTCAATCCCTCCACCGAAAAGTCCAACTCAAATGTCATAACCATTCGATCCTTAACACAGAAAAAACACATAATTAATTAGGTAAGTGGCAGCATCCTCTTCTCACTACAGCACCCTTGGCTTCAGCTCGAACAATTGCAGCATGTCAAGCATCGCCTGTTTGATGTTGCGGCCAAAGCGTTGAGCATCCTGCATTGAAAAAGACTCTCAGTCAACACTTTAGATATTCCTTATTGAAACTAGCAGTGTCACTATGTTGAACACATTTGTATCGGGTTAAAAAAACAAAACAAAAAAGAAAACTGGGAGCACACTCACTGTTGCTGGGCTGGAACACTTGCAGGAGATATGGAAGTTAATGAGGTTTTCTCCAACAATGATATAAGCTACTCCATAACCGTCATCAGCCACCTGTAAAAGCAAAGCATGAATTTCTAAAATCCCCAAAATCAAGTGTCAAAGACACTTGTCTTGTGTTGTGACTGATTATCTTTTTTACATCCATGATGTGCCCTTCACTAGTTAGTTTGTCCGAAACAGACAACACAATATGAATTGTGGCATAAGTTGATAATATATTATAAATAATATACAATCACAACATGAAGAGTGTCAACATTAGGCAGGATAATATTACCCTGATATAGTTCATACTGCAATATCATGATGTCAATTAGCCCTGCATGAGGCGCTTAAAAAGGAGTCAATTCTTAAATATTAACTACCAAAAGTAACCTTCAAATGACTGCAGCTGACTTACCGGGCCAAAACCACCACCGCTGGAGACGTACTCAGGATGGTTCACCAGGTCAAACAGCTCCGGTTGCTGCAGTGGTGTCTGACTGGTAGACAACCGCCATGGTTCAGACAGCACCTGAACATACATCAAACAATGTGAGAGTGGTACAGTGCTAGACTGACAGCATAGTGGTTTGACAAAAGAAAGAAAGAAAGAAAATCGGAATCAGACCAAATCAAAATTTGTATAATGTAAGGGAAAGGAGCTGCATAGGCATGTTAACAACTGCATCTTCACAGTCATTGGATTACTTAATGAGGTTAAAAACTACTAGTACTTCTGCACTCGTTTTGATCTAAATGCCATGTTTTAGCAGGTTATTGCATAATATGGAATGAGTATGTGTGTTTCAAAGAGGCAAGATTAACAGAAAACATCACATCAGTTATTTTAACCTGTGGGAAGCGTCATTCACCTTTTTGAGGAAGGGTGAGTCCTGCTGCAAGTACTGTGAGACTACGTAGAGGCAGAAAAGATGTCGGTCGATGCCTTTCCCAGTCATTGCAAGTCGGTACATCTGCTGGTGCTTCTCCGCGGCCTGCTTCAGCAGACTCAGCTTCTTCTCTCGCTAAAGAGAAATATTAAACAAAACATAAAAGTGAAAAATAAAAACTGCTATTTAAAAAAGGCTATAATGGAATCAGTATTTAACATATGCAGTCATATATCCAGTGGGTGGACTAGATAGATAAAGACTAATTTAATGTTGTTGTTGTTGATCTTTCGACTGCTCCCGACAAGGGGTCGCCACAGCGGAACACCCAGTCCGCACTACGACTTGGCACAGGTTTTACGCCGGATGCCCTTCCTGACGCAACCCTCCCATTTTATCCGGGCTTGGGACCGGCACTGCTTAATGAGCTACAATATTAACCAATGCAAATATTGCAAATAATATTATTGCATATTGTATTATTGTACATTAGCTTACTAAAAACACATTTAAAAAATCTTAGTTTAGATTACACTTTAATCTTAGTTTAATACTACGAAATGCCAATACAGTGGAACCTTGTTTTACAAACATAATTCATTCCAGAAGCGGGCTTGTATTTCAAAACACTCGTAAATCGAAGCTTTAAAATCAAAATTTTCCCATAGAAAATAATGGAAACTCAAATTATTTGTTCCACACCCCAAAAAAATAAGTACATAAAAGTAATTAATACAACATATAAAGTAAAAATAAAAAAATTAACCTGTACTTTACCTAAAAAAATATTTATTTATTTAGTAAAAATAAATCCCGACAGATAAGTGTTTCCATTTGTGCGCGCAGGCACTGTGTGCGTGTGTGTGTGTTTGTGAGTGAAGTTACAGGAGGAGTCAGCCTCCTCCTTCTCATCTTACACCTTTGTCCTCTCTTATTTGAATTTCACATAAACACACACACACATTAACGGAAAGAATTAGCCAAGGAACATCGCTAATGACACTCGTGTGAGCGCATACTAACGGAATCACTGCTGTAAAGTAAAACAAACAAATGAACCTGCACTTTACCTTTGAAAAGAATCATGACAGAGCAGTGTTTCTGTGTAGAGTATGTGTGTGTGTGTCTGAAGCCGAGAGGGGGTGGGGTAGGGGGGGCGGTGTAAAGGCGAGAGTGTGTGTGAGAAGGGGCACGGTGTCAAATTACACGTGCACACAAACATAACGACAGGCTGAAACAGAGAGGAAGAAAATAGATCCTTAACATCTCTAATGAGACTTTCTTTTGCTTTATACATGCGCGCACACTCGTGTGTTTTAAGAAACAGTATACACGTGCTGTACCCACGCGCTTACAAACACAAAATAAAATATGTTTTACACACACACACATGTGGTCACAGTGTTATAATAAACGGTACACGCGTGCACAGATGTTGATTATACCAGTAAGAGACGCACACTAAGACCCAGCAGGGGAGACGATTACCCACAATTCCGAAGCGCAAGAGAGAGAAAAACCGTTGGCTCAGTTGACGCTCGGCTTCAAAACAAGAAGCGCATGCGTTATACATGATACTCGGTACTCGTAAACCAAGACTTAATTTTCAAAATTTATTAAAAATCTTTGCTCGTCTTGCGGAACGCTCGCAAACCGCGTTACTCGTAATCCAAGGTTTCACTGTATAACTAAATAACTGTCTTGCTAGCGTTAGGTGCCCTTTCCAATATAGAAGGTGATAGGAATAGGAGCATCTGAGATGGACGTCTCTAAATACGTCTCACAAAAGACAAAATGAAGAATTCTTACATAGTCACTTTATTGCTTTACTTTCGCACCGACATCATTTTAAACAGATCCTGCAGTGTTTTTTTAACTTCAGAGCGAACTCGTCAACGTGCTGACATCAGTCAAACTCTAGCTCTCCCTAATGGTCTGTGTGGAACTTGCAGACTGACACATGCACACCAGAAAGACACCCCCTGACCCTGTGATTTGTGATTTGCTGTCATTTCTGCTCACTCTGTCTTCCACATCGTCCATCTTCACAGCTGTGTATTTCGACGTGTGAGGCTTGTTAATGGCCTGATCATGAACCTGACATGGGTGGCCTCATTAGTCCATACCTCCAGTGACCTGTGACAGACCCGAGGAGAGAGAACAAAACTTCTGAGGCCCTCAACAATGCAGCATTTTGTGCCGCACAATTTTTGTTTCCAGTTTTGGTTCCTGTATTCACTGTCTTTCCTACGCCATGTCATCGGTGTGGAATGATGGAGGAATTTATGTGTTGATAAAACAGTTATCCTTTCTCTGTCGTCTGAAAGTGGATCCTTTTGATTGTGCAAATAAAATTCCCTTTATTTCTCTATATATTCCCTTATATATACACTACTGCACTTATCCCAGAGTTTCACTTGTGCTTGGATACCATCAATGTAGAGGGTTTTCTCAGTATGCAGGAGTCATGATCAGACTGCCTGCTTCACGTCTGAAATGCTGGCCTCCCAGGAACTCCTTTATATTTACATCTTAGGCATTTGGCAGACGCTCTTACCCAGAGCGACTTGCAAAAGTGCTTAATGACCCAAACATGTGGAATTTACTTGGAGCGAGGTCAGGACTGTACCGGAGATGTGGCAATAACTCCAGCCGAGTTCCTGTAATGACTGGAGTGGGTTCCCGACCTTCTTTAAAACATTAAAAGAAGTTTTACTGCGACTAAGAGTCTCATCACCATGCTGTGCTGGCAGTCTTCTGTAAATGTCAATCGGTTTTGCACCTGCAGTGAATTCTATCGCTCCAGGAGTCCCAGTATGACTTGAATATCCTCATAGTTTTTCATAGACCTCAAAAATGAATAAAAGTATTTTTACTTTTTTATTTTCATGCTTTCTGGCTGGTTATACCTTAGTTTGTCTAGAGATACTTATTGATTTGACTTTACACACTTTATTAATATTTGGAATAAAATACAGTCGACAAAATTCAAAGACCCTTTCAAAGATCTTCCTAAATGTAACCATCATGATCCAGTTAATGGACAAGAATCATAATTAAATTGTGTGGTGGTTAAATGAGGCTTAAATTTAACTCTTTGGCAACAAACATCGAACACCAGCACAAAAAAAGGAAACTCTATACAAAGAAAATCCAATAAAACCCACTGTAAAACTGATGGTTTGGGGCTGCTTTGTGGCTACTGGAAAAGTGACTCTGTTGAAAAATAATGACTCTGTAAATGCTGAAAAGTATATATTAAGGATATTTCGGCCTAAAACATGGCTATCTACATTTCTGATTTGTGTGCAAAGAGATCTTTGAGAGAAAAAAAAACCCACACACAAATGTTTGCAACTGCTATTTTTATTCCATATTAACTATTCTGAAAAATCAATACTGCATTTTATCTCATATTCGGCAACTTGTATCTAACAATTGTGAATCAATATCAAATATTGTACAACACAATTGTGGTAGCCCTTGGTTGGAGGCACAGGATGACCCATAAGCAGTGGCACAAAGTCACACTAATTTACTAAATGCAGGATAACATTTTGCAGTGAGATATAAACTAGGTGGCACAGTGGTGTAGTGGTTAGCCTTGCACCTCCAGGGTCTGGGTTCGATTCCCAGCCAGGTTCGATTCCTGTCTCTGTGTGAATGGAGTTTGCATGTTCTCCCCATGCTTGGTGGGTTTCCTCCCACAGTCCAAAGACCCCCAGATTAGGCTAATTGGTGTGCCCGTAGTGTGTGAGTGCGTGTATGTGTGAGTGCGTGTATGTGTGTGTGCCCTGTGATGAATTGGCACCCTGTCCAGGGTGTACCCCGCCTCGTGCCCTAAGCCTCCTGGGATAGGCTCCAGGCCCCCCACGATCCTGAATACAGGATAAAGCGGTGTAGAAGATGAGTGAGTGAGTGAGATATAAACTATTAACTGCATAAAAAAAACATTGCAACTGCAAGATATTAGCTCAAAATGGTGAGTAATGTTTTCTCGTATGTGGCAGAAGCATGCTTTTATAGAACAGACATTGCGGTAAAACAGAACTACGCAGAATCCTCATAGGATTAAGCTTTAAAACTCATTCGGTTCAGTTATTATCATTCTTCATATTTATTTTTGCTCAGGATGGCAAAGATTCTGGAAATGGCTTAACATACTGTAGAAGATGGAGACCGGCAGATTTCCCTATGGAGCAAAATTCTTAAATCGCTTCAGCCATTGCTTTAAAATCTAAGCTTACACTTTACTACTGAAGACTATTCATACTAATCATCAGCCTATGAACATGATGATATCACCGAAGCACCACATGCAAACATTCCTGAAACTTGATGCATGCATTTCATTTATGTACTTCTCCCCTGAGCAATCTTTCAACAGATATGAAAACCCCCCATACCCATCCGCCCCACCACAAAAACACACACTCAACACACAGGCACAATACTTGCTCCCTTACCATGCCCAATCCTGCTTGATTGCTACAAAAATAAAATTTCAAGCCCTTCAGCATGAGTTAGCTTGATGGATTGAGTGATGGCGCTGCAAAAGACATGAGAAGAGTGGTGATGACAGAGATGTTTCCTATGGGAACAATGCAGGTCATATGTATGCCTGATGAATGAAACCTAGCTGTGCCGATCAATTAGGCTGACAAACTGCTACATTAGCCGTCATCTCAGACTTAATTTTTATACAAGATGTAACAACTGGACAATTTCTTGCAAAACTGTAAAGCAGGAGTTGGAAGGCTGTGCTGTCTTGTGTTGTCAATATTTATCAACTTAAAATGATTGCTTATGGGTTGTAACATTATTTTGCATGTGTGTGCCGTCTGCTGGACACTGTGAGACACACACTGATAAACACTTTTATACCGGCAGATGGGTATGCGTGCCACACACGCGTAGGTATTGGCAAAAGACACAGACATGTGTTGTGTATTAGACCTGGCTCCTGCATGAAATAAGTTAGAGCTATGCTGTTTGTGTGTACTTGAGGCAAATGCATATGGGCTGTGATGTGAGGAAACCATGGTGGACCGTGACTTGTTTTTTTCTTTAATACCCTCGATATTGATGTCTCTGCATGTAATAGAGACAGACGGTAGACTCCAGAGCCTATACTGTAAGTGCTATAAAAGCTTAGCTTTTTTACTGTCAACAGCAGAAGTTGAGTGACATTCATGTAAATTTTCTGTTTTAAATTCTGCACACATCCACACAGACACACACACATTACAAATAAATAAATAAATAAATATATATATATATATATATATATATATATATATACACACACACTGTATATACTCATAACACACACACATAATATATATACCTGTATATGTACTGTATATAAAATCTACTAAAAGATTTTATATACATTTTTCAGGCAACAATTTTCAGGAAAAGCAATAATAATGATCCCCATTAGTGTCTATGTGACACTTAAAGAGTGTTTAGAGTTTTCTTTTGGTGATGCGCCAAAAATTCTGCATGCTACAGCTGCAGGAAAACAGTCACAATGTTAAATATATGGGAAAACTGGCAGAAAAACTGGACATTGTAGGACTACTGCTGGACCACACCTTAGGAAAGTTATAGTGAGCGATTTCCATATGTGATCGGTCCAGGGCTAAGGTCACCATAAGTGGTAAGGACTACATAATAGTAATAATAAGAGCAATTCAGAAGAAGAATAAAATGCATTAAATTATACTGAAATTAATGTTACAACTAAAAATATTTACTAAATATTACTGGAGCAAATTATTTTATTTTATTTTAAGAGACTAAACATGTCTTAAGGTGTTTAACACTAATCAAAACTGAAGAAAACTTCAGAAAACTGTTGCAGAAAAAATGGCATTAAAAATGTATGCAGGGAAATCATTAAAAAAAAGTTCCCTAATTTTGACAAAAACTTTTAATGCAGCACAATTTTTTTTAATGCAAAAAGATTCTATACGAATTAATACTCATATTAATACTCACACTTGTATAAGTATTTTTTTGGTAATGCCTAAGCTTTAATGTCTAACTGCAATCTGCGGAATTGTATAAGAGAAAATGGATAAAGTGGATAAAGACCCATATGCACTGATAAAAAGTGCAGATATGTTAGAAACACAAAGTCACAAGATAGACACTCATTCTCATGTTTCAAAAATGACACTGATTACTTACGCTAATATGCAGTAACAGTACGAAGGACACACCCACAAACACATGATCACTTCTTCATTTCGGGAATTGAATTTCACCTCTGCACAGCAGAAGACGCCCTGCTTTCAGCACCTAGCCACATGGGTTAACTAGATCTGTGCCAGTCCCAGGCATACAGCTGACATCTGCCATTTCTGAAACTAATTCTGGGCAACTCTCGCAGCGAGTGTGAGTCTCCTACTGTTACCACTGCCAGTGCCGTTCCAACACGCAGGGGTTAAAGGGTTGAATGAGCACTTTGTGGCCCGGCACAAGCCGATAATGAGACGCAAATAGAAGGTTAAACCCACAATTGGCCACACAAACATTATGGCTTTTTATTTGTTTTTGTGCAGGCTGTCACTCACCAGAGTTCCACCTCAGTACTGAATGTCTGTGCAGACGTAGAAAGAATGCCACACTTGTTACTGCTTTCCGGTCAAGTTCAATAATATTTGACAGGAAAATTCTTCCAGCAATGTCATGGCAAGTGTAAAGTCCAGTACTCAATAAAGTTCTGTACTGGAAACTAACACTGGCGGTCAACATAATAAAATCTATCTAAAATGCTAAAGACAATTTTGGACTTTACGGGCAGCTGAATCCTGATTTAAGAACAGGTGACGGGTTTCATTTTGGCTCTACTCCAGTGTGCAAATCTGGCCTTATAATGGTCAAGCGCCATCACCCGTGGTCAAGACAACAATCACTGGAAGTCCTCACTATAGCTTTAGCGATTCTGAGTGACATCCATTCTCTCCACAATTATGCAAATATAATTCAGAAAACTTACACAGAAATTAGTCAGAGTAAAGCTGTGGATGAAGGAACATTGTGTTTGACAATTTATGCTGACTAGAAAAAACTATTTAAATAGTTTGAGAAATAAAATAATCTCTGAAATTAACCGAGTTGTTTTTTTTTTCTTCCTGTAAATTTATGTTATGCTTTCATTCAAAATGTAAATAAAACTTATTTTCTAATATTGAAGCATATTGTTTTGTACCTTCTATAACTCTATAACTGCAGAATTTATAAATTATTTTAAAAATGTTTAATCATGTCAGGGTTACTTTTGCTAATTATCTGACTAAACATCCATGAATATGACTTAAATGTCCTGTCAAGTTAGATCACGGTAGTAATGGCATACTAATGGCAGCAGAGAAAAGCATAAGCATTTATAAACATAACTTAAAAATCCTGGCAGAAAAAGCTGTCAAGTCAGCTCATTGCAGCTAGCTTGCTAGCATTAACCGCAGAGATTCTAGACATTTATAAATATTACTTAATATCCTGTCTGTCAGGTTAGCTCATGGTAGTTAGCTGCCTAGCATTAACTACATAAACTAGAAACATTTATACATATGACTTCCAGAAAATATGTCAGGTCAATCTAGTGTTAGCAGTAGAACATCATTTAACATTTATAATACACACAATTACAAATATCACTTGGAAATCCTTTCAGAAATACAGTCAGGGTAGCTTCTGACAGCTAGATAACTAGCATTAGCACTAGAGACTGAAGACATTCATTAATGTCTTTTAAAACTTGTCAGAAAACCAGTCAGAATAGTTTATGCTAGTTTCCTGGCTAGCATTAACATCAGAGATTAGAAATATTTATACACCGCTTGGCCAAAAAAAAAAAAAAAAAAAAAAAAGGTCTCTCTCACTAATATTTCATTGGACCATCTTTTGCTTTTTTTTTTATTTTTATTTTTTAATGGTGCATATATATGCCGTGAAATTGTTTCGATAAGCTTATGCAATGTCTCACATTTATTTCTGTACAGACATACATTTATTTCTCATCCAGATCTTGTATTGATGGTGGAAGAGTTGGACCAAGTGTTCTCCAGCACATCCCAAAATTCTTAATGGGGTTAAGTTCTTGGACTCTGCAGTGGCCAATCCATGTTTGAGAATAATATCTCATGCTCCCTGAACAACCACTGCTCATTTTGAGCCAGATGAATGCCTGCATCGTCATCTCGGAATATGCCGATGACACCAGGGAAGAAAAAATCCATTGATGGAAAAAATTTGGTCATTCAATATATTCAGGTAGGCAGCTGATGTATTTTTTTGGGGTATCTAACTGTGTTGAACTGAGATCAGAAGAAACTGACAATTGGACAGTTCTTAACACAGTTTTAGTAGTTTCAGCAAAATTGGTGTTAGCACCAGAAATTATAGATATTTATGTAATATGTTTATGTAATATGTCTTTAAAATCCAGTCAGAAAGCCTGTCAGGTCAACTCATGAGGGCAAATGGTGGAATAAAGCAGAAAGTCAAATATACACAAGTGCAAAATGGTGCTTTGTTAAAATTACCATAGAAATCAATCTTTAAAGCTGTTGATGTTTAAAGTTCCTAACAGCATAGAGCAGCCTGCAATAATGTGCCCCCTTCTAGTATGTCCCAACTCTTTTTAAGTGAGGAACGTTCTTCTTAGCATGACAGTAACAATCTTCTTGGCACCACACAGCTATTCACGTTGCTTGGATCACACTTCAGTAACTTCTAATAAATAACACAAGCAAGCAGACCTTGGAATTATCTGATAAATGGTACAACACTTTAAAGCCAGAGTGCAGATATTCCATCTGCTCTTTCTGCTGCATTTACTGTTTTGCTCCAACTGGAGCTCTAGGGAGAGCAAAAACCATAAATACTTCCAGTTGCCCACAGTAAAGGTAAAGCCAGATCCAACCCAAAATTAAACATCCCACACTTTTAGGTAGTTAAGCCTGTATAAATCCTTCACGTTAAGACGAGGCGGTACAAAGACTAAGGAATTACAAGATGAAATGGACTGAACTGTTGGAAGTGGCATCACTGGCAGGAATTAAGTGGTTTATCTGAATCCAAACTTCAGAACAGATGAAAATCATTATTAGATTTTGTCCTTTGGCTTAGTATCGATGTGAAACGTTTTCCAAAATACTCAGATCCATAAGAGTCCAGTGAACATCTCAATATCCAGGATCAAAGGGAAAACCAATCTCTCATTACAATGCCATCATTCCATTCCATCTCCACTCACCGGTGTTAAAGCCTGTCATTTACAATTCCTACATGTTTCTGCCCATACCACCATAATGACTTGGTAACAAGGCTAAAACACAAGACACAGAAGGCCTGTCTCAGGTCAAATATTTGCTAGCTTCAAAAGAAACACAGATGACAAGTTGATTAATCATAGCTGATAAGAAAAACAGGTGCTATGGTTATGAATTCACTTGACAGCTGATCTCTAGACTGAGCTAAGCACCTGCACGTACTGTACGTTGAATGCATTAGTAGGTTATTAAACAGGTTGGCACAAAAGGAAGCATGGGAGAAGAAGAATAGACAGATGGAACTTACCATCTAAACAATTTAAAAATAATTTCTTTATATCAGAAATTCTCAGCTTCTCTAAAGATTCTAAACCGTGTCTTTTGACAGGTCTACAGATCTCTGAATTTTTACCAACATATGCCTAGGTAGATAGTTGCCATTCAAAGATACCTGAGGCAAGTAATTGTGTTTAAGACTAGTGGCAAAAGGTCAAACCCCACAGCTCACCAAATGGTACTGAAAAGCACTCGTACGACTAGTAAACCTAATTGTAAAGACTGGTATTTCTCACTCCAGCAATAAGCACAAAAAGATTCTTCCAAACTCTTGGGCTGAAATTAATTAGCATAACATGATCAGTGTGTATTTTTAAAACGGACACAGAGTCATACAATGTTAACATACAACCACCGCTATACATACCATCACTTTTTGTCTCAGTTTTTCTAAAGTCACTGCCTCGCTTCTTCATGTGCATCCCACATGTGTCCTTCTACTTTTTCCACATTCTGATCCTCAGATGTTCTATGAGAGAACATTTGAAACGGTGCCACAAACGTTCGTGAGGAGAACAAAAGAAGCCCCCCCCCAAAAATGACTAAGAAAGAACGCGGAGGAAATTCTTTGCTTACATTAGTCAAAGCTTTTATTAATCAAAATCATACACTTTTAAATCCGCATAGACACTATCCATCCAAACCGATCCACAGAAATATGTTCCAGGAGTACAACAAAAAGATGACAAACAGAATTTCTACAGTCATCTGTTAACAGTTTCACAACATCCACGACATGGCACTGACAAGTATATTGCGCACTGGGAACAGTAAAATCTTACTAAGTTGTGATAAATGCAGTCATGCATTCCAGATCTGGACAATGCAAAGCTAATGCTTTTGAAACAGAGCCACAGTATTCTGAAGGACAGAATCTTCTATAAATTGTGAACAACAATCTATGTTTTCTTTCTGGTCATACTTTTATTTGGTCCCGAAGCAAATGGCGAAAGAGAAAGAAACAGTCCCTTCTCTTGTCTTGCATCATATTAAATATGCCTGAAAACATTCAAGCATACACAGTCTCCTGCTGTTATCCTGGTAATATGCAGCATGCTGGAAAATCTGTCTGTGTCTTGAAACCTGGGGTGACTGTGTTGATATGGGAGGAAAGAGATGCACTGGATAAGTGGATCCATGGCACAGCTTGACACTGGCTGGGAAACAACCTTTTAGCAAATGTGTAATGCAGACACTGAGAACTGTGGTGAAAAGACAAGGAATGAAAAAGGTGGTTATTTACCTGATTATTTTATTTGCATCAGGGGTTCTGGGTTTAATAGTCAAGACCTCATAGTTTAATTGGGTGACAGTCTGAATGCAGTACACTTTTCTGGCTACAAGCTTCAGAATCTTAAATGCTATAATCCCAGTGCTATATCTGTTCAGTTCATTGTAAGATTGTTAAATTAAACTGGGCAGCCCTTGGAAGTGGTCAAAGAAATGAGATTTCTAGTTCCCCCAAACACACAGTCTCTGAAAAAACAATCAACTAACAAAACTAAATTTTGTCTAATTAAATCATCCTTTTGCAATAAAAAAGAGACACTTTTCGTTTCCTCACAGAACATATTTCCTTGCCGGTCCAGATGTGCACAGCTGGGTCGGCTTTAATCTTATATAAACATCTGCACCAACTTTCATGTTAGTCTGTGTAGAAAGACTAAGAGACATACTTGGTGACAGGGGGAAAGAAACAGTTTTAATGTGTATTAATGCAATCTTCCAGGCTTTTGAACTATGGTTTATAAGTAACATTATCTTACAGGTTTTGGTAAGGATCCAGATGTTTCCTCAATTGAATTCTCCTGGGCTCCAATCTGTATATTCATAGCTGTTCTTAGTATATTTTGCTTGAAGTTTAGACTTCAAGTAGATTAATAAAATATATAGTGTGTATGAAGGTCTACATGGGTGCACAAAACTATAAATTATAAATGTTAAATACGTATATACTACAATGTTTACAACCTAATATCTACTGCAGATGTACAATATGAGCAATAGCCATGGACAGCCATTGTGAGACTTGTCTATAATGAGAAATCCACTAACAATAACAGTTTATGAGGTAGTTTTTTAAACACATTTCTGAATTATTCAACAAAAGGTATTTTCTAAATGATCTCCTAACTTTTATAGTTTGGCCTTTTAAAGATGGGACTTTTTCAGAAGGGAGAATTAGTGGTTATACAGGTCAGGCCAAAAGTGTGGATCCATAGACAAAAAAAAAAATTTAAAGTAAAAATTACATCAAATTATTAAAATGATGACCACTGATTTCTGATTCACTAAATACTCAAGTGGTGTAAAATCAGCGGGCGTCATTATAAGCATTTATTATTATATGTAGAGATAGTACAAAGATGGTTTTTGGTTCTTCAGATGAATCTATGGAAAAACATCAAGTGCTTTTAGATCTGGTTCTATTCAATCATCCTCAATGGTTCCTGAATGGTCAAGTACTGTACATAGCTTAATATAAATTGTGTTGAAATTGCTAGACTATTCCTTTCAATAGCAAAAGCAAGGATCAGCTAAACTTTTTACCTTTCTTTCTGAAGAAAAAAAAAAAGTAGTGATTCTGGCTTCATCTCAAAGACTCCTCCTTTGGCTGTTTTAAGCCAAAAGCAAATCAGATGGCTGTCGATGTCAATTATGACAGGAGACAAATCCTTGCCAAAGGGAATTGTCTATGGCTGTCTAGTGTGGGCTTGAGCTAAAAATGTCATCTATCACAAAAAAAAAAAAGGACAGAACCTCAATTTTCCTCTCACAAAATCCTGACGCATTTGAAATGACAGAGTATGACAGAGGAGCAAAAACATGGTTATTAAGACCTCTGGATCATTAACATCCCAGAGGTCCTAGCATTGAAAAAAAAAAATGAAGACATACAGGTATCATGATAAAAAAAAAAAAAGCAAAAAGGATACAGGAATAAGAAAATTAAACGAGGATGAAAATTGGCTGAAAAACAAAGGAATGAAAGGAAAAAAGACAGATGTTGATAAAGAGAGATCCACAAATAAAGACCAAATGAGACACAAAAGATTGCTTTCATGCATACAGAGATAAGGGAGATAAATGCACAAGACAAGGCAGAAAACAGGAAGGAGTTAGAGAAAATCTCTCAAACTGAAAGAATGTTCCTTGTCTCAGAATCCAATCAAGCAGACTGCTGTGACCTATATAAGCTAAACCCTGCGTTCCTGCTTCTGTGGTCTTCTGTAAACACAGCCAGCCTTGTGAAAATCTTACACGGCATACAGATGAGAGACAGAGATTAAGAACCGGTATTCCCGAACCCTCTGCTTCACCCTTTCAGTATCCTTATCTGTAGACCATCACCCACCACCTGCATTCAGCAAGGCCGCCTTTGATGGACAGCTTGCACCGCCCCAAACCTGCTCGCTGGTTGGCCAACCAAAGCATGCTTTTGTCTTCTTTCAGCTCAGGGATTGACATTCACAGAAGGGGGCTGTCTAACAAGGCGAACCCAGAGAGAGTGCCATGGAGCAGGGCAAAATGTCAACAATAAAAGCCCTCCTATAGAGACAGACAGCAGGAGTGTGAGTAGAGGCCACAGATGAATAACCTCAAGCGGCTGTGCCATGCAACAAGAGCTGAACGTTCATACATATACTTAAAAAAAATTTCACACTGATTTCCTTCTCTAGCCTTTTGCTCCATTTGTTTCCAATTACAGGGTCCCAAAAGTACTTGAACACAATGGGGTTTTGTGGAGTTCAGATGAAAGGTATGCAGGCAAACCAGATGACGCAAACAAAATTTGCCACACTCCTGACAGGAGCAACCACTGCAGGTGGTGCCACTTTCACACAACACTCTACATCTCGCTGTTTACCCGAAAAAAAAGAAGTTAAATAGCCAAGTCCAGGAAAACCAAGAGCCAATCTAGGACAGTAAACCATGTCTCTTCAGCTTTTCTCCGTTACAGTGGTATATCATTAAAGATTATTACTCCTACTCTTACATTGGTAAGTCACAAGTTTCCTGTGCTGCTTTTTAACTGTATAAGTACTTATATGTCTTATAAGTTCTGATGTGAAATGGTGGTGAAAATGTATAGTGTACACTACAAGATTTATACTATATACTCCTTATTTATACTATCTCACTTACAGCAATGTTGCTTTGTCACACATGTACATAGTAAATTTATACGATGCTTGGCTGTCACTCTAGGTCGGTATGATCCGCAGTACTGAGGGGAGAGCAGCTGTCCGCCAAAACCCACATTCAAAACCAGCACTTTCATCAGGAAAACATATCTAATAATGTTATGTCATCTTTGTCTCATTAATAATTGTCATTCTGAATCACCTCTAAACAATCCATATTCTTTTATTTTACGGCTACAAAGCTAACTGCCTTTTAACACAAGGCTGAATCCCAAATCGCTCTCCAATCCCTGATCAAGGGCACTATTTGGTGAGTGTACACCCTAGAGAACTAGCTTTCCGTTTAAAGCCATTTGGAATTTAAGTCTGGAACCTGAAGCTGACATTCTAAAAAGGAACAAGTGGAAATATAAATGGAATTTTTTTAAAGGGATTTACAGGACTGTCCCCTACCTCCATGGTTTATTCTCCTCACCTTTTGGCTACATAGTGACAGTAAGAATTTAAAACCGCCAGTCGTGGAATGTGTAGGCGGAGCAAAATAACTGGGATTTAAGAAACAAATCCAAATCTGTTGATATTAAATGGTGTTTGTGGAACTGTTGTATAAAAGCACGATCACAAATGAGGTAGTGCTGTTGTGATGAATATTAGCACAGCTTTGATGCGGTTGTAGGAACAAGGGCAATGGCATTCCCTCTCTTGTGATATTACTAAAAGGAAATCCTGTGGATTATATTTTCCTGCCAAACTTACTACTCCATGTAGTCCAGCTTGTGGTAAATGGTTCCCATAAACATAAAATTAGGAGAAGAAACGATACTCTTGCACAAAAAAACTGAAAGACGGAAGAGGTTTGCATTTGCTGCAGACTGTGGTATGTTTTTTCTTTTAAGGAACATTTAAAAGTTAAATTCATTCAACGCCAAACTGATTCCAAAATGTATTTTTTTAATTATTTAATTTATACCATTGCATGTGAAATGGTAAAATGTTGCCACTCCTTTATAATACTATACAGGTGATTTACTGTAAACTATTCAGGAATTGGCAGGCAGCACAGGATCTTTTGTAATTTACTACGTTTGTTCAGAACTGTAACAAACTCTAATAAAAAGTAATAAGGAACCGCTATAAAGCTATTTTTAAATTAACAGCATCTTAATACAAAGCAAGTAGGCACATGGGTATATCAGGTGGTCACTTATGATTCTCATCCTTAATGTTTCTCTTACAATATTTTCTATAATATTGCTTACGATATTTTCCAGTTTCACTGAAAGTTTCAATCCAAGTTTCACTACATTCTGGTTTTAAATGCACTTTGAGAAAAAGGCACCGCTTCAAAACTCTAAATCCTCAACCTCAATCATGATGCTGACAACACACCAGGTGTAACCCTCATGTGTATTTTTATCTTAATAACTTAAAAAAAATCGCACTAATAAATCATCTCTGTGCTCCTGAGCTTTATAAGCATATTTGATTATATGTGTGTGTTATTCAACTATGAACTTTCATTAACCTTAGTCCTGAGGGGGTTTGCTTCAGAAAATCTACAGCTGCTGTAAGGGGACTTCTCCAAAAGCATCTCTTTACATTTCAACACAAGCTCCTTTGTGAAACATTGACCTCCAAAACTAAATGTGCCGAACTTTCACAGTGGTGTGCTCTCAAAGCACAGGATAGGATTTACAGCTGGAAGCTCACAGGGTTCAGTTCCGATTTTCATGAGTAAAAGCTTTGGCTGTGAGGGGTGCAGTAGAGCAATAGACCCCCGCTCAAGCTATACATGTCAGGGGCGAGTTAACGAGGGAGACTGCGAATGATGCACGGGTTCCAGTAGACAGGAGTGCCACAGAGGTCCTGCTCTAATTTAATAGTAAGGAAGAGATAATGTACTGTAATATACTGTTCTGCATCTCCTTCTCTGGGGGAAATGACTAAGAGTTCGTGAAACAGTGTGCGTGCTGTGGCACAGACTGAACATCTGTATTTTAT
>JAOVVA010000017.1:21136050-21149109 GCA_028565275.1 Leiocassis micropogon
AGCATCACCCGGGGATCGAACCAGCGATCTCTGGATGATAGGGCGAGCGCTTTACCACTGCGCCACTCGGAGGCCTCCAGCCAAGTTTTATCCATCCAACAAGAGTTATCCATCAATTTTCAATGATCAGGCGCTCCATTCTCTAATGTTCATGGGAATGACTGCAAAGGGCACATTGACCAAACCTTGGACGGAACGAATGTTTTATTGCGGCCAAGAGTCTCATCACCGTTCTGTGCTTGAAGTCTTCTATAAATGTCAATCAGATTTATACTTTCATTCACAAAAAATTTATTACAAGTGCTGGTTTAATTCAAACGCCCCTCGAACATATTTTACACTCTAATAGTAGATGAAGATTAGATTCATTCTAATCATACGTATATTCGTGCTTCAGTGTGTAAAGGAACAACTAGTATTTTGTTTTATTAAACATATTCTGGGGATAATTTTTTTTTTTTTTTTCAACTTTCCAGATTTCATATGTTCAAGTTTCCCACTAATTACCTGCATTGTAAAAACATTAGAGGGCGAGGGAGTATAGAGAATAAGAGACTGTCTAAAGACCACAGATTTAGAACCTCGGTGTCTTTGTTGTTACTTCGACAAAAGAATTTACACAGTTTTCCACATCTGGAAATTGAACACTTTGTGCTGACTTGCACAAGAGGTCCAATAACAGCTAATTCAACCCGAATATCATATAATCAATAATCCATATTAATGTAAAAATGTCATCCTAGGCCTTAATGCAAAGTCTCGCTGAAGAAAACAAATTTCCAAGAATGTGGAAATAAAAACACCAAAATTTTAGATGTGTTATTTTCCAAGGGCCAGTTTAAAGCAAACAGTAACAAGGGCCTCGTCTTGATAGGCTCCGTGTTTAGACATGCGATAAAACAGCAATGAATCACACATTTGCCTCCCATTTGAAATCAGCAGTCCAGCCACACACGTCAGAAATAATAACACAAAGTTCTCTACAGGCTACGCATTGTGCAAACTGGATCTTACAGCAGGCCAACTATTCTGTCAGTGTATTACAAACATAATTATACAACCCAGCAGCATGCACATAAACAGATGTTAATCTCCTTAACATAGTACAATAAATAACCACCATAGTTCCATTAAATAAGGATTAACTTCACAACAGGTCGAATGCAGATTAGGAGTGAGTGGCTTCGCAGAACAGCTGGCACTTGAGGGAATGTTTCCAGCGAAAATAGCGCTTAGAGCAAAATCAGGCTGGTTTTGACAAATGCCTCATTGAGTTTCCAGAAAGTAGGAGGGGGGAAAAAATCGAAATGTCACTGTCATTCATTAATATCTGTCTGGAAAATTGGGGGAAAATATAAGGCCAATACATTAAGAAAACATTTAGGTAGACTAGCTTCATTTATTGCCTACATATCTGTGATTGATGAGAAAAGTATATTGCTTTAAAGAAAATCTGAATCACCATCCATTATCTGAGAAGAAACTAATTCTGTTAGATTCAGGTGGACGTTGCTAGCTTTAAGCACTTACAAAATGCGCCAACATTGCTAAGAAGAAGAAAAACATAACCCCAACACCTCCAGTCTGTGCCAAGGTGGGGCATTTTTATTCCCACGTTTACAAAAAAAAAAAAAAAAAAAAAGAACAAAATGCATGAACAAAAAATCTCCGAAGCGAGAACTACTAAATATTGTAATAAGCAGCTTCTTTGTTATTTTTTTCTGAGCAAAGAGGCCACAGTCCTGGCTACTCGGTTTATATTCTAATCTATTGCAAGAAACAAATGCATCACCTTCTGCAACTGTTACCGTTTGAGCAAATTGATGTTTCCCCATAAGCGATGGGGCATATTCAGGTTTGGTCTGACTACTGCTTTAAAGAAAAACAGAATAGCATAAATTTAAATTAATAAACAGGTGGATTCTGAAGAAATAATAGATGCAATGGCTAAGCTGTAGGGATGGGAGTCACCAGTCACCTCTCGATACGATATCGCGATACCTAGGTGCCGATTCGATTAAAATTGCGATTCTATAAGTATGTCAATATTATAAATATCCCTATTCAATATTACATTTTTCCCTGATTTGGCACAATTTTAACCCTTAAAAAAGTTTATTGATTGATTAAATGTAGCCCATAACATTATATAACATTAGTTTTCCCACTTAAAAACCAAGCACAGCATTTAAACAATACACAATAACTTCAAATACAAGAGTTTAACATTTAACCATAATGATTATTTTTAACAAACATGGCGAATAATTCACACCTACCACATGGGATGAAAATTTTAAATAGTACAGTGTGTACCATTTAGCTTCTAATTTGGCCTTCTGACATATGCAATTTTTAACTAATTACACTAGTGGTGTTTTGAGACTGGTGTAGTGTGTGTAGTGAGTGAGTTTGAGATTAATTTCGCTCATAGAATTTGGAGAAAAAGGCCGCACGGAGGCTTTTAACATGCGCGATTATTTAAGTAATGCCATAAGATGCGCTTCTGTTGCGCCATTTTCAAAGAATTGCGACAGATTTGGTACAGAATTGTTTATTAATGAGGCCGATTGGCTGATCACCAGTCACGGCCAATCAAACTAAAAACCAGTCAATTCTGATGACTGGCCGATCAATGTAAAACATACGTTTTTTAATTTTATTTTAAAAGTAAGTGTGGCGACACGTGAATCGACACACAAAAGAATCGCGATTCGTAATTGAATCGTTTATCCCCCCCCATCTCTACTGAGCTGAAGCTTCACTGCAGTGTTTTTCCCTATAATAGGAATTGAATAGGAAAATAACCTGAAAATCCTCATTTATATTTTACACATAATATAAAAAAAACTTAATATCGCCGTGCTTTTTAAAAGAGGACAGAGAAAAGTACAGAAATCCTTATTTTATTAGAATGCGTGCAATCTTGTGGAGTCCATACCTCGTGGTTTTAACGTTATGGCTGATCGGTGTATAGAAATATCCCAGGATAAAGATGTATGCAGGAGTAGCAGTGATTAAAGGCTGAAGTTATTACACGGAGACAAATTGGCATTGAAATCTAAAAACAAACACAGCTTCAAACTGACTCATTCAATTCTCCTTGTGTACCTCATTTAAAAACCGAACACAGAAACGTGGCCTGCTTTCTGTACATCAAAGTGTAGCAGAACAACCTGAAAGATGTCATTAGTCTGCCAAGCTCATTCGCTCCCTCTCTCTCTCTCTTCTTCCCTCACTTTTCCTCTCTAACCACTCTCCTGCTCTGTTTTCTTCTTCTTGGTTATCATGTGCGTAAATGACTTTTCTCTACGAAGCGTGCCGAGTCCAAACCAGCGAGGATACTAATTCATCACAATCACTCAGCCTCGTTTCCTTTCCTGTCGCGTCTCTCACTTTCTCCCCCACCTGTGAAACAAAGAATTTGTGATGTGAACAACACACTCTCATTTCCTGCCTTGCTGAAACTGATGCTTGACACCAATAAATGAAGTTAACCTTGGGATTTGTCCAGACTCTATCGGCCTTGCCAAATCTGGAAATCATCCAAAATGAAATAACTCTTAAGGTCTGGAAGTCCTGCTTCAGGTAAACTCAATTTTCCCCTTGACACACTGCGATTTTGATCCATCCTCAAAAAGATTCCGTTGGAGCACAAAAAGACGTCCCGTATCCTGCCAAATTCGATTTCCATTCCACGAGATGGAAGATGCGGGTTCTCATCACCGGGAGTGAATGCACAACCTGAGCGGGGCTGCGTCTCGTCAACATCCTTTTTTTTTTTCTTTTTTTTTCTTTTTTTAAAAGTCAACTGTCGAGAGTGACGGAATTTATGGCTGAAGCTCGTCAGATGTGAGAAAGGAACTGCAGGAAAAGTGAGAAGAGTGGAAGTCTGTAACTGGACTAAAGTTTTAGCCAACCACTTAAAACGAAGTCCCTGCACTGTAAATAATCTGCAGTAAAACTTTCTAGCACAGGCATGCTGTCATTCATGATCTGAATGTATAAAAAAAAAAAAAAAAAAAAGCGCTCACTTGCTCCATTCTTAAATACTCCGTACTTGGGCTGGCTCCCTCTGTTTGGTGCTCTGCGGCCGGCTTGGCTTCCGATTACAAAGCGCTGGGGAATATTAAGCCTTTTATTTCAGAATTCCATGGTGAGAGTGGTTTGGTTAAGGCAGTTCTGCCATGCTACGGGGCAAAAGGAACCGAACGGAACGAAAGCTGGAATGAGGAAGGAGGAATAAAGAAGAAAAATATCTGAAATGCATAAGCTGGAGGAATTAATGCAATAAAAACGCAATCCGGAAAAGAGCAGAGAATAAAAAGCAGGCACATTATGAACAAATCCGGGCAGAGCCCCTCCTCTCTTGCCCACTGCCACACATCCAGGGTCAAGCTACCAGACAGAACAACAACATGAGCCTATTTCTTTGCCTTTTCTTTTCTCCTCCAGTGAAGTGGCAGAACAAACAGTGGCTTGTGCCTAATTGTAAGCCACTGGCAGTGACAACCGCACAAAGGCCGGTCCTAAACAAACAGCAGTCTGAGGTCACAGGACTCGTCTGTAGCGTAGGCCTCACACAAAGAGGCTTAATCACTCACTGCCGAAATACTTTCTCAAATACAGTCTCACTTCTTCACAACACAGCACACGACATGAGAACATGAGATTTACGCGAATTATCTTATACTACACATTATGGTTCCCAAATGATTTAACATACAGACTTGTTGGTGTTAATGAAATTTAAATCCCCCCCCCTGTTAATGACTCCAACAAATAAAAAACTCTTGATGTGCTCAAATACTAACCATTTTCAGAACCAGTTCTACAGTGCAGTCTATGGTTTTGCATGTCCGAAACCGAAAATGGGTTTCCAGAGAAGGTCCAGCTCCAGCTGGATTCTGCTTCATGATGGTTTGGATGCTGTTCCTGAGCTCCCAGTGATCCAGACCTCCTATCTGTCCTCTGCACCTGCTGAATCATCCCTGTGCTGAACTAGACTCCATGTTAACTACAACAACTTCAGTTATATTGAACTTCCAGCAGCCTAAAACACATGATGTCGTTATATAATTCCTGTTATCCTTTATCCCCTAAATGAGGATGGGTTCCCTGTTGAGTCTGGTTCCTCTCAAGGTTTCTTCTTATTGCCATCTCAGGGAGTTTTTCCTTGCCACTGTCACCGTCACCCTTGGCTTGCTCATCAGGGACAATCTCATTATTACCTAAACACATTTTTTCTCACTCATACACAATACCATCAATTTTCTTTTCATTTTGTGAAGCTGCTTTGAGACAATAACCATTGTTAAAAGCGCTATTTAAATAAAATTGAATTGAAAAAATTTTCATTTCTCAGTTGTGTGCATTTCGATGGGAGGTCAGGTTCTTTATTTTCTAGGTCTAGTTACCCCAAAAGTGAAAAAGAAGGCAATCTTGTTTAAAGGTTTATCTAAACTGATTAAGATTATGTCCATTGATAAGCTTGATGAAAGTATGATAGACGCCCATAACTGTAACAAGATTTTAGCGAACATGACTTGTTTTTACCACCGTATCATCAACCAACATGACGTTTTCAGGAAGACACCCAAGGCAAGACAAAACGTAATAAATTAATAAAACATTTCCATGATATTTTGGATATTTATCTTTTCTCAACGTGAAGGGCCAAACTGTGGTATACACTGGTAGTTTGGATTTGTCCTAGTAAAAGACAACGTGCACAAAGACCTAGAACATGGTTTACCAAAAATCTGATCTGAAAAATCTTACCAAAAATCAGAAGAAAAAAAAATCACCTCATTGGAAAAAAAAAATTAAAAATACACCTCAAGCAAATTTGACTTTTAATCATTATTCAGCATTTTGAGAATTGAGTCACAGCCTAAACAAGTCCAGGATGATCCTAGGGTATGCATGAGTTATCCTGAGTAGGATCATTTCACTTAAAATAGTTTAGAAGGTCAGGTCAACTTAAAGAAAAACAGTATGAGAAAACAAGTTGACAGTCACTAAATAGTCCTAAGTACTAAGACAATTATGAAAAATATGCAACAAAGACGTGAAAGGAGACAGTTGCTAGACAGGGAAATTGAAAGTGCATTGGATGCTTGTCTATAAATTCGTGCATGGGTTTTGGAAACATTGAAGTGTGCTCTCGCTTTAATATGTACTTACTATTTATCATGGCTTGTACATTACCATATATAATTGTGCAATAAAGAAAGTCATGGGTAAAAGGCATAACTAATGAAACACTAATCAATGAGATAAAGTTATCTTTTTCCTCTAATCCTATTAAGCTGCAAATGGCTCTTAACATCCCAGTGGCTCAAGTAGGTTTTTTACACCATTGGTTTTGTCCTAAACGGCTTTAACGGGACTAATCTTCAAGGTAAACCTTTCGGGAAGTCTATCCTATCTAGCTACTGACACTAATTACCTGACAATAAATATAGAAATTTTACTTTTTACACGCTATACAAAGGAATATTACTCAAAATCCATAATCCCATAACTGTGATGTTTCTTAGCCACATAATCTCTCAGCATATGCTATCAGGTCCAGACCCGCATTCCTCTCTCTTATAGTAATTACTGAATAATATGCCTAAAATTAACAATAATAATAATTTAAAAAATGATAATAATAATAAGCTGATGGAATAAAGCAACATGTGGTATGATCCAAGCTCATGCATGGTACACATGGTAATGTTTTCTGAATTTCTCGCAGCAATCATTATAATGCAGAACAAACATTAAACTGCAACTGTGATTAGAAAAGAAGGCTTGGACCTGGCATTTGTTAAGTGATCATATAATGGCAATTTAGGCTGATTAGCATTATTTCAGCTAATTATGATTAAGCGTTCTATATACTGTAGTGGTGAGCAAAAGTCTTGAGCCACCCCTTGTTTATTCATATTAAATGAAATGAAATGATGTAGATTAAATTAAAGAAATGTAATTTGGACAGGCTGCAAAGTCACTAAAGATACAATTATAAATTGTTTATTGTTCATGGAACAACCTCAGCAGCAACCTCATTTCCCCTCTCGTCCGTTCCAACAACTTAGCATTCAGCATCAACAGTATACTCGTCACCGGCCTGATCATCTGTCATCATCTGCACCTGTTTCTCACTGGTTCATGGCTTAAGTTAGATGTTTTTCCCCAGAATGAGTCACTTAACAAACAAAAAACACATTTCTTTGAAAATGCTCAGGTACAGGGGCCCGAGTGAAAATAAGAGGCAAAAACTTGCCAAAAATGAGAGCCAAAAACGGTATTCAGGAAGCCTGGAGAACTGTTCCCAAAAACAAAAAAACAAAAAACAAAACAAAAAAAACCAGGAAAGTCTGGTTCTTTGGAAGCAAAATATGAAAAAATAAGGGGTGGCTCAAGAATGCATAATAATAATAATAATAAGGCAAGGCATGAGGCTGATCAACTGAATCAAATTTGCTTTCACACCAAATAATCGTCAGCTACAATATTATAACCGTGACCAGATGCTCTTTACAGAACTTTAAACATGCTACTCGACTCGAAAGTAAAACATCAGATGCACACTAAGTTTATTTTCCTGTGAATGGCTTAGTTGTAACGTTTCCATGCGGAAATAGGTGAACGTGTGCCCACACAAACACACACACACTTTTCAGCCGAGCACTTCTCAGTAACAGTTGAGAATCGAATTGCACCGATTCACCAAGTGTCACGGCTAGAGAACACCCAAATACTAAACCCAGGACTCCAGAACCAAAAAAAAAAAAAAGCTTTTAGAATAAAACCTAATTATATAGTATGCAATTCTCCATAGGTACAGTGAAACATTGATGTGAAAAAATATATGACTTCAGACATTCGGTATGAAAAAGCTACAACAAATCATCAACTATGCAATCATTTTATGTGACTCAGATTATATATTATTAACTTACACAGACCGATTGTTACTATTAATGATTAAGTACCAGGAGGGTGGGACGAAATGCTCTGGCTGTTGAAATACTAACTCTTCAGTGGCTTGTCCTGTCATTCAGCAGAGTGTGAGTACACAGGGAGAGCTATGAGAGCCAGCGCTGAACCGTCCAACATATCCCGTGAAAGTGGCCAATGCAGGAATGCAAAGCCAAAAGTGGATGAGCATGCTCAGAAACAGAGAAGGAAGAAACGTGAGCCAAAACAGCATCAATAGTTAATAATTTACTACCATCCATATATGATATGATACCTAAAAAAACATAGATCATTCTCAATTCATTTTCAGTGCAATTCTTTTTGGGAACACGGTTTCATACTCGGGCAGAGCTCCAATTTTCCCTCTTATCCGTTAAAACAAATGACCAGGGATGCTGTGCCACGTAACCTCACGTACGCTGTGAATGTACAGCAGGAAAAAAAATTATAAAAAATCCAAAAAATGAACCCAGTGCTCACATGCTGTGAATAAACAAACAAATTCGTTCAATCTGGATACACAAATAACGTCGACGCTTAAAAGGGTGCACTTCTGCGGTATGGAAGGTTTATCAGATTGAAAGATTATGACAACAGTCACGAGCACACGCTGTGTGCATTCGAAATAAAATATTTATGTAAAGCTCTCCAGTTCATTTGTAAGTCAGAGTTCGGGTCAAGCTGTTTGTTTCAAGGCTTTTACAAACAGGATTTCTAAAACAGTCTACCCCCCATTTCGATTGCAATTTATTTATAGCACCATTTACTAAGTTTATAAAAATGGTATAAATAATGTCATCTCTGAGCTGGTCATAGGCTCACTGCAGGTTTAGCAACAGAATAATGAAAAAAAAATCTACACTGTTAAAGGTTTTTGAACACTGTATATTAAAGAAAAGTGTTCAAATTACAGTAAATACTAACGAAAAACATATACTCAAGTCAGAAACAAAGCATAGGAGAAGTGTAAAATGTTTATGAAGTTTTATTTTATTGCAAAAAAAAGCTTTGGAACAGGTTGATCTACATTACTTTAACCGAATGTGCAGCAAACAGCACTTTTATAGGTCTTCTCTGTGATGCAAACACTACCAATCACTTCCATAAGACAAATCTTAGTGTACAGTAAACTACAGGTTTACAGTATCAGCATGTAATGTGCAAGTGGTGTTTGTGAATGATTGTCTGTACAGTTCACATGGACATTCGCATCTCCATGTATGGCCTTCTTTAAAATGTTTTCACTATTCAAATGTTTTACTCATCACGATACTGTGCTTGAGGCTTCTGTTCAATTGGTCTTAAGCCTTCATTCATGAGAAATTTCATAAGTCCCGGTTTGACTTGAACAAAAATTTCATGAACCTCTTTTTTTTTTATCTTATTTAAATGCATATGTAAAGTGTAAAAAACTAATCTTAAAGATATTAAATAATCCTAAGGAGGAACCATGATTTATGATTTTCAGCGACCTCAGTCAGATAGAAAAGAGGTAAGTGGTTTCTGCTCAACACATAGCATAATAGTTTCCAAACATTGCACTTTCCTCAAATTAAACTTGGCTATTATATAAAAAGATTTTTAAAACACTATGCGTGTCTGTACTCCTGTGTATATGATTATGCTAGGTCTGTTGGAGATAAAATCATCACTTTCAAAAAGCTTTCCTCAGACGAGACAAGCCTTGGGCAGGACCCACTTAGATCACTTATTATGCTACTACGGTTTCTCGGTCAGATTTCCTCTCATGGGAGTCATTTATTAGGTAAAATATTCCTGGCCCAACATGAGGCTAAATTATGAATGTACAAAGCCCTCCTTAGTGACACAACCGTAAGACCATCAAGACCGGCAGTGTGTGATTGAAGAAAAAGAGAACTCCCAGATGACTGATACTTCGTACTTATATTTTCATATTTTTCATATTTAAACACACGAGCAAGGCGAAATGTAAATGTAAGGTATTGATGACTGTCGGAGGTGGGGGGGGGGGGACAAAATCCACATTTCAAAGAGTTTGACCCCTTAAAGCCTCAGGAGACACAGACATGTCCTGAAAACCATTCCTTACCCTCAATACTACAGAAACTTTCTATTAGTTTTAATGTACCTAATGAATAATTTATCATAGTTCCATAATAATATTCATATGCATTAAAAATAAATAGTTGAATAATAAAAAATTACTTTAAGCACTCTATTTAGTCATTAGCACTCATCAGGCAAGGTCTATGGGCAACTGACTGCACTCAGGCCATAGCGGGCTGAATAATTACGCACACCCCACTTTTCAGTTATTTATTTGTAAAAAAATTTTGGAATCATGTATGATTTTCATTCCACTTCTCACGTGTACACCACTTCGTATTGGTCTTTCACGTAGAATTCCAACAAAATTGATTCATGTTTGTGGCTGTAATGTGACAAAATGTGGAAAAGTTCAAGGGGGCCGAATACTTTTGCAAGCCACTGTACATTTAATTTTAAAAAATGTTCATGTGGTATAAGAGGAACAAAACCCCTTTCCGATGTCTTTTTATTGGACAATTTTAACAGTAACTCTGAATATTGTCCCACATCGCACCACCCCTTTGATTATTTTTCAATAACCACATTCCCAGTCATGTTTCATTACTTACTCAATTATCAAATCATCTGTTTATGATGTAGGCTTATTTTTATAAATAAATGTTAATTTTTTATTATTCAACTATTTATTTTTAATGCATATGAATATTATTATGGAACTATGATAAATTATTCATTAGGTACATTAAAACTAATAGAAAGTTTCTGTAGTATTGAGGGTAAGGAATGGTTTTCAGGACATGTCTGTGTCTCCTGAGGCTTTTGCAAGTCACTGTACAGTGTTGTGGAACAGATTTAGAACATGTTAGTTCCTCTTATTACTTGCTTGCTTTAAACATTTGGTCCACTACAAGCCACTTTTTTAATATCTCTTAATGAGAGAAAAATGTAAGTCGCTCTGTACAAGGGCATTTTTCTTATTTTGTCTCTCATAGTTGAGGTACTGCATACCTATGATGAAAATTGCAAGCCTCTCTCAACTTCCAGCGTATTTGGTAACAGATACTCCCCACCCTGGAGATACTGTATATCCTTCGTTTCGAAGGTCAGGCTGCCAGCTTGATGCCCGATTGTCATTCACACAATACAGGCAATTTGGGAACGGCAATTAACCTAACCTGCATGTCTTTGGACTGTGGGGGGAAAAAACCCACCAAGCACGTGGAGAACATGCAAACTCCACGCACACAGACCAGAGGCAGGAATCGATCCCAAAACGCTGGAGGTGCAATCAATTAAACAATGTCTAATCACGTTTAAGAACCCAGAGGTATTGTGGTATACTTTGAAATTTAACATATTATTATTACTATTATTGCTGTTGTTATAATTGTTGCTTATATTATTATTATTACAGATTTTTCTTTACTAATTTCTGGAGCAGAAGTCAGCAATGTCCCCAGGAACCAAGATGTTAAGCTCCCTTTCTCTGATCCTTTTTTCTCTTCCAATGCACACAAACAAGGAAGGGTGTGGTGTAGGTAGAGAAAGGATTACTCCTGTTTTCTTTGAGATTGCAATTTACAGGTTTCAGGGAGCTCTAAACCAACAAACTATTGCATTAATAACTCAAACAATCCAAAGAAAGAGAGCTTTTAAGTCTAAGAGCCACGTTCAGTAGCACCGAGCGAGACGTCAGGCAAAAAGAGACACACCGCTAAGTAGTACGCAGTAATGCTCCACTACAGCGTCATGCTTTTGAATGAAAACAATCATCGGCTCCGACCTCTGCCAGTTGCTACATCACAAATCCAAACAGACTGGCTCTAGGAAACAATTTGTACCAAAACCATCTCTCAAGACAAGTTACACAAAGCAGACCACAAGCTGCAAGCCGAGTTCCAGCGAGTCTATAATCTACGAACAGGACACCCAGCTTTCTCTGGAGGAACATTTCCTCATAGGGAGAGGTTACAGAGAGTAATTATTCAAACGATTAAATGCTGTTGATAGAAACTATTGCTGTCCTTTCATTATATGCATCGCTGACGTCAAGCTAAATTTCAGTCTGGCTGGTCTTCAAGTTCGGTAATAAATGGGGGGACGCGAGTAATTCTTTATGCCTGACACCACTAATATACAGATTTAAACTCGGGATAAAGTGTGTGCTGAAAATGATTTTTAACTCGGTGATTAATAAATCATACAGCAATATTGTGTTAACGTGAGCCAGGAACGTGATAATAACACAACTCGAAAAAGGAAGAAAGACCGATTGTAAGGCTTTCCACAGGATTGTTATACTTGGTCGAGTCAGCATTCCTTCGATATCTATAAAAGATTTAAGACAGAAGTACGTATGGACACTGGAGTGGCTGTACCAAGGCTTTGGAGAGCAGATTAAACCAGAGTGTGTGAGCAGACAGAGCTCAGAGAAGGATCCTCCCTCACATTGCTTTTTCCGAGGTAAAGTGCCTTTACTGTCAACATTCTGTACAGTTCAACGTACAGTTCAGATCATACGGTTCCACCCTCATGATTTATAGACTCTCGACTGTTATTAGACCCAAAGTCTGAGTTACCAAAGAGCTCCGTTTCCATCTCACAGGCTGCTCTCGGCTTGGCTGGATGATCTTTTCGCCGTCGTCATAAAAGTCCACGTGAAACGTTTAAGCGTTTGAAGAACATGTCGTGTGAGATCATCCATGAGCGGCAGGTCAGAAATTCCATTTATGTTAACGCAATGCTTTACCGTACTCACCAATGACAAAATCCATCCATCAACCAACAGGTCTTAATCTAAATCCCAGCATGCAATGGAGCCTATACCTGCAGTTAAACGGACTATAGTGAAATCTGCTACGGAGCACGTAATGAAAAGACAGACATAAAGACTGATTTATAACCCTGGGAGCAACCGGTCAAAAACTAGACATATGTGCACACAAACACATCATAATAACTGCTATTATATTAAAATATAATTATTTATCCATCTGTCCATGATATTGTCATATGCAAAATATTTAGCACATTGTGATAAAAAAAAATTATATA